>ML384423.1:749-14778 GCA_005239525.1 Nicotiana knightiana | reverse complement strand
TACCAACACACCCCATAGCATCATTCAAACTTAGTCGAGCCTCCGAAACACCAAAAACAACACAAAAACACAAAACTTATATCAAATTCAAACCTACGAACTTAAAACTTCTAAATTTCGCCAATGATGCCGAAACCAACCAAAACACATCCGATTGACCCAAAAATTTGCACGCATACCCAAAATGACATTACGAACCTGCTCCAAATGTTGGAATTCCATTCCGACCCCTATAGCCTATTCTCCAGTGTCGACCGGAAATCACCAAAAACTAACCTTCGCCAATTCAAGCCTAATTCTACACCGGACATCAAAACATCATTTCGAACACACTCGTAAGTCCCAAATCACCTAACAAAGCTATCCGAGAAATAAAATCTGCATTTCGAGGTCGTTTACCAATAAGTCAACTCCCAGTTTTACTTTTCAACTATTAAGCTACTTTAAGGGGCTAAGTGCCTTTATTCTCACCACGACCACTCCGAACCCAAACCAACCGACCCAACACAACATAAACAGGCTAAGAAATATATGATAAAGCAGAAATGGGGTAAACGGGGCTAATCTCACGAAATGACTGGCCGGGTCGTTACATCCTCCCCCTCTTAAACAAATGTTCATCCTCGAACAGGTCTAGAAACATACCTGGAGTCTCGAATAAGTGAGGATATCTATCCCGCATCTCCCGTTCGGTCTCCCAGGTGGCATCCCCCACCGCCTGTCCTCTCCACTAAACCTTCACTGAAGCTATATCCTTAGACCTCAGCTTTCTGACCTAACGACCCAAAATAGCCAATGGCTCTACCTCATACAACATATTACCCTCGAGTTGAACCGTGCTGAAGTCCAAAACATGAGACGGGTCACAAACATACTTCCGGAGCATTGAAACATGGAACACCGGATGAATACTCGATAATCTGGGAGGCATGGAAAGTCTATAAGCCACCTCCCCAACCCTCTGAAGCACCTCAAAAGTCCCAATAAATCGGGGACTCAGCTTTTCCCTCTTCCCCAACCTCATAACACCCTTCATGGGTGACACCTTTAGTAGTACCTTCTCCCCAACCATGAAAGACACATCTCGGACCTTCCTGTCCGCATAACTCTTCTTCCTAGATT
Organism: Nicotiana knightiana; assembly: GCA_005239525.1. NCBI lineage: Eukaryota > Viridiplantae > Streptophyta > Magnoliopsida > Solanales > Solanaceae > Nicotiana > Nicotiana knightiana. The sequence continues at coordinate 13,656 of ML384423.1, read as the reverse complement.
GTGCCGTGCGAAGCCGCTCCCGAATTAATTTCACCTTACCCAACGCACCCCGAACCAAGTCTGTGCCCAATAGCCTAGCCTCGCCCGACTCAAACCAACAAACCGGAGATCTGCACCTCCTACCATATAAAGCCTCATATGGAGCACTCTGGATACTCGAGTGATAACTATTATTATATGCAAACACCGCGAGTGGCAGAAACTAGTCCCGTGAACCCCCAAAATCAATGACACATGAACGCAACATATCCTCCAAAATCTGAATAGTACGCTGCGACTGCCCGTCGGTCTGATGATGAAACACTCTGATCAACTCGACCTGAGTACCCAACTCTCTCTGTACAGCTCTCCAAAACTGAGATCTGAATTGTGTACCTCTGTCAGAAATGATAGAAACTCGAACCCCATGCAATCGGACAATCTCCCTTATATAAATCTTAGCTAACCGCTCCGAAGAATAAGTAGTACCAACATGAATAAAGTGCACGGACTTGGTCAGCCGATCCACAATAACCCATATAACATCAAACCTTCTCTAAGTCCGTGGGAGTCCAACTACGAAGTCCATGGTGATTCCCTCACACTTCCACTCCAGAATATCAAATCTCTGAAGCAATCCACCTGGTCTGTGGTGCTCATACTTGACCTGCTGACAGTTGAGACACCGAGCCACAAACTCAACAATATCTCTCTTCATCTTCCTCCACCAATAACGTTGTCTCAGATCCTGATACATCTTTGCGGCACCCAGATGGATGGAATATCGCGAACTATGGGCCTCAGCTAGAATCAAATCTCGAAGCCCATCCACATTGGGCACGCAAATCTGCCCCTGCATCCTCATGACCCCATCATCACCAATAACCATATCCCTGGCATCACCGCGACGGACTCTTTCCTGAAGAACAAGCAAATGTGGATCATCATACTAGCGTTCTCTAATATGATCATAAAGAGAAGACCTGGAGGCTACACAAGCCAATATCCACGGAGGCTCTGACAGATCCAATCTCACCAACTGACCCGCTAAAGCCTGAACATCAAGTGCTAAAGGTCGCTCTGCTACTGGAAGGTAGGCTAAACTCCCCAAACTCTCCGCACGGTGACTCAGGGCATCGGCCACTACATTGGCCTTCCCCGAATGATATAAGATAGTGAGGTCATAATCCTTGAGAAGCTCCAACCACCTCCTCTGACGCAAATTCAGATCGTTCTGCTTAAGGAGATGCTGCAAACTACGATGATCAGTGAAAATCTCACAATGCACTCCATACAAATAATGATGCCAAATCTTCAAGGCGTGGACAATAGCTGCTAGCTCAAGATCGTGCACTGGATAATTCTTCTCGTGCACCTTCAAATGTCTGGACGTGTAGGCAATCACCCTACCGTCATGCATCAAAATCGCTCCAAGGCTAACTCTCGAGACATCACAGTAAACTGTATAAGAACCTGAACCCGTAGGCAAAATCAATACCGGAGTTGTAGTCAAAGCTGACTTGAGCTTCTAAAAGCTCTCCTCACACTCCTCAGTCCACCTGAACTGAGCACCCTTCTGGGTCAGTCTGGTCATAGGTGCTGCAATAGATGAAAACGCCTCTACGAATCGGCGATAGTACCCTGCCTAACCAAGGAAACTACAAATCTCAGTAGCTGATGACGGTCTAGGCCAACTCTGCACCGCCTCTACCTTCTTCGGATCAACCTGAATACCCTCAGTGGACACCACGTGCTCCAAGAATTCTACTGAAGCAAGCTAGAACTCACACTTCAAAAATTTTGCATACAACCTCTTCTCTCTCAAGGTCTGAAGCACCACTCTCAAATTTTTCTCATGATCCTCCCGAGATCGGGAATACACCAAGATATCGTCAATAAACATGATGACGAAAGAATACAGATAAGGCCAGAATACACTGTGCATCAAGTGCATAAAGGCTGCTGGGGCATTGGTCAGACCGAATGACATAACCAGAAACTCATAATGACCATATCTAGTCCTGAAAGCAATCTTCGGGATGTCTGGCCCCCGAATCTTCAACTGATGATAGCCGGAACACAAGTCAATATTAGAAACCCTGGCACCCTGCAACTTATCAAACAAATCATCTAAACGAGGAAAGGGATACGATTCTTCATCGTAACTCTGTTCAGCTGCCGATAATTAATACACATACGCATAGAATCATACTTCTTCTTTACAAACAACACCAGTGCACCCCAAGGTGACACACTACCGAATGAAACCCTTATCTAGGAGTTCCTGAAGCTTCTTATTTAATTCCTTTAGCTCCGCTGGTTCCATACGATAAGGTGGAATAGAAATAAGTTGAGTGCCTGGCACTAGGTCAATACCAAAATCAATGTCCCTATCAGGTTGCCTAGCAGGTCTGCAGGAAACACGTCCGAAAAGTCACGGACCACAGGAACCGAATCAATAGCGGGAGTCTCACCACTGACATCACTCACAAAATCCAGATACGATAAACCCCCCTTCTCAACCATACGCTGAGCCTTCAAGTAGGAAATCACCCTGCTAGGCACATAATCAGAAGAACCTTTCCACTCAACCCTCATACATTCGGGCATAGCTAAGGTCACGGTCTTAGCGTGACAATCAAGAACGGCATGACACGGAGATAACCAGTCCATGCCCAATATCACATCAAAATCGACCATGCTGAGTAACACTAGGTCCACTCAGGTCTCTAGACCCTTAATATATATCACACGATCCACAACAACAGTATCGCCCATCGGAATCGACACATGAACAGATGTAACTAAAGACTCACGGGGCATATCCAGAAATGGGCAAAGTATGAAGAAACATAGGAATATGTAGAACCGGGGTCAAATAAACCCAAAGCATCTCGGCAACAGACTGAGACAATACCTGTGATCACTGTATCAGAGGCCATAGCATCTGTCCTGGCTGTAAAGACATACATACGGGCCTGACCTCCACCTACTCGACCTCCCCCTATAGGGCGGCCTCTAGCTGACTGACTACCACCCCTGGCTGTCTGGGTGGATGGTGAAGTAACTGGAGCTGAAGTTGAAGGTTGGCTCCTCAATTGAGATAGACCTCCAAGAAGATGAGGACATCGCCTCCTCATATGCCCCAACTCTCCACACTCATAACAGCTCTCTGGAGCTGGAGACTGGGACTAAAATGAACCCCTGGCACCAGAATGGACATTAGGAGCACCATGCATAGAAGAACCCTAAGCTTATGGTGTTTGAGCTGCACTCTAGGTTGGAAAAGCACCGAATAAAGAATGGCCTGGCTGAAAAATGCAGGGACCATGCCCCAAAGATGCACCATCATAGGCTGGGCGACTTCATAGAGGAGGCCTGAATGAACAGCCTCTACCATGCTGAAACTGCCCCCTGGAAGGAGCACCACTAGAACCACCCGATCCACGAGGCCTGTTGGCCTCCCTCTCTACCCACTACTGACGGTGAACCGACTCAATATCTCGAACAATATCAACAACCTGCTCGAATGTAGCATCTGATACTCTCTCCCGGGTCATGAAAATGCGGAGCTGATAAGTAAGGCCATCTATAAACCTCATAATCCTCTCCATATCAGTAGGGACCAACTCGGTGGCATGACGATCCAACTCCGAAAACTGCATCTCGTACACCATCACTGATAGCTCCCCCTGACGCAGCTGCTCAAAATGTCTGTGTTGCTCCTCCCGGTGAGACTGGGCTACATACTTCTCCAAGAAGATAGTGGAGAACTGCTTCCAGGTAATGGGTTCTGAACCAATAGGCATACGCCTCTCAAAAGACTCCCACAAAGTGAAAGCAACACCAGAAAAATGAAATGTAGCAAATGAGACCCTACTAGTCTCCAAAATCCCAATAGTACGCAGCATCCTCTGACACTTATCCAGAAAACCCTGGGCATCCTCGCCCTCAACACCACTGAATGTCGGAGGCTGTAGTCTACTAAATCTCTCCAGTCTATGATGCTCGTCCTCTGGCATAGCCGGAACCACGAATTCCCAAACTGGAGCAACCGGTTGGGCTGGAACCGCCTCCGGTGTCTGCTGGCCCTGAGTAACCTGCTCAGGTGTCCGGGCAACTGGAGTCTGACTGCCTCCCCCGACCTGAGAAGTAGCGGCAACTACCTGAGCAAGGGTGGTACACACAGTCAATATCTGAGCCAAGGTCTCCTGAAGACCCAGAATAACAATAGGCAATGCCGGTGCCTGAGCCTGTCCCTCTAGAGCATCTACGACGGGAACCTGATCTTGAATAGTAGGGGGATCAATTGATACTGCCCTGGCTGCCGCATAGGCTGGCCCCCTACCTCTACCACGGCCTCGATTGCGTCTTGGACTCCTCGCTGGTCTAGCTGGTGGCTGATCGCCTTGATCGGTGGTGCGAGTCCTCACCATCTGTGAGAGAATGAAACAACAGAAGTTTAGATTTCCAGAACCAATCAAATGGCACGACAAATTTCAAGAAAAATGAGATTGTTCCTAAGGGTTCTGTAGCCTCTCGAAGATAAGTACATACGTCTATGTACCGATCAGAAAGACTCTACTAAACCTGCTCATGACCGTTGAGTCCTATGTAACCTAGGCTCTGATACAAACTTGTCACGACCCCAAATCCTAACCGGCCGTGATGGCGCCTATCGTGGGACTAGGCTATCCAACCATCTCAGACTATCAATATATATATATATATATATATATATATATCATGATTTTCCCAACATTTAGCAGATTTAAAAATAGCTGAATGAGATGAAACAAAATAAACACTTCCCAAAAACCCGGAGTCAATTTTCATGAGAATCTAAGACTGAAAATACAATGTACAACATAGTGACTTGCTACAACAAAAGTCTGAGGTACAAAAGACCAAAAGAAACTATGATCTGAGGGAAGGAAATGAGGTGAGATGGGGACGCTGAGCAGCTACCTCAATCCTCGAAAAACTCCAATCTCGTCCGGAAATCAACTAGTGAGATGGTCCGATACCTGGATCTGCACACAGAGGTGCAGGGAGTAGCGTGAGTACGCCAACTCAGTAAGTAATCAATGTAACTAGAAACTTGAGTGTAGTGATGAGCATTTAAATCATGTATATCCATATAATGAATAATAGTGGAAATGAATAAATCAAGTCAGGAATCTACAATTCCAAAATTTTCATAGAACTCCGGTTTCCATTTAAAAGTCTCGTATAAAAACATTTATCCAACATTTGTTATCAGACGCTCAGTGTAAAGAAGAGGGTATACAACATTTTCATAAAAATATAAGCCCCTGGGGCACAATATCACTCACAATAATGCCTCTCGGTCTCTCGTGACTCCACTATCAGTATCTCATGCTCTCACTTAACACTCGTACTCAGCAAGTACCATGAACACACAGAACTATTGCGGCGGGCAGCTCGCTCCACTACATATATATATATATATACTATTGTAGCGTGCAGCCCGATCCATATATATAACATACGCTGCGGCGTGCAACCCGATCCATATAATAGTCGACTGCGCTCACTGAGGGTGTACAGACTCCTGGAGGCTCTCCTTCAGCCCAAGCGCTATATCTGCTGCGGCGTGCAGCCCGATCCAATATGTATACTGCTGTGACGTGCAGCCCGATCCATATATAACATATATTGTTGCGGCGTGCAGCCCGATCCATATATATATAATCTATATTGCTGCGGCGTGCAGCCCGACCCACATATAATATATAACATATATATTGCTGCGACGTGCAGCACGATCCATAGCTATCCTCACATACTCGGATCTCGGCCTGACTCAGTCACCCTCACAAGCCACTTGGGCAGTTTATCTCAACTTACGGGACTCAGCCCAAAATACTTTTCAAAGTTCTCAAAGCAGTGTGATAACAGTGAAAATAACAACAAGTAGGAAACATGACTGAGTTCACAATTGTTCTAACATGATAGTGGTAGAATAGTGTAAAAATACCCCATGAGGGTCTAAACAGGTCGGCACAAGGCCCCAGACATGGAAAAATACCCCTGAGGGTCTAAACAAAACGGTACAAGGCCCCAAACATGGATCACAGCCCATAAACAAGTATAAACTTCAGAAAGACAGGATGTCGTAAGGTTTCCAATCGAATACGCGGCTTAATAGTCGCTACGGGACGGACCAAATCACAATCCCTATCGGTGCACGCCCCCACGCTCGTCACCTAGCGTGTGCGTCACCTCATTTATCAACACACTATCAAATAACGGGGTGTCATACCCTTAGGTTTAGATTTACAATCGTTACTTACCTCAAAACAGCCCAAAAGCTACTCCGCGATGTGCTTGCCCCTCGAATTGGCTCCCAAATGCTCCGAATCTAGCCAAAATCATATTAACATCATCAATACATGCTAATGGAACAAAACCCAATCGAAAGATATAAATTTTAACACAATTCTCGAAATTCGGCCAAATTCGAGTCTTGGGCCCACGTCTCGGAATTCAATAAAATTTACATCACTAGAATCCTCCTCCTCCCACAATTCTATACATACCAAAAACTCCACAATCAGACCATAATTACCCACTCAAATCACCAAAAGAATTTCAAATTTCCTCCCCATTTTTCCCAACCTTTTTTCCACTTTAATTCTTCAAATTACAAGCCTAATCCATACAAAATAGCATAGAAACGAGTTTTATAATTCGGGAACTTACCTCCACTGAAGACCTTCAAATTCCCCCTTCAATTTGCCCTCAAACAAGCTCAATCTGCATGCAACAATGGAGGAAATGCCAAAATATTCACGGAGGCACTTTTTACACTGTTCTGCCCAGTTAATTCGCACCTGCGGACTTTCACCTGCGGTCTCAGGTGCGCACCTACGAAATCCCACTAACAGTCCAATTCTCGCACCTGCGATCCCTTTTCCGCACTTGCGGCTTCGCAGGTGCGGCCCATGCTTCGCACCTACAGATTCCTCCTGCCTGGCCTCTTTTTGCACCTGCGGCTCCCCTTCCGCAGGTGCGGCCACACCAGAAGATTCTCACCAGCAGCTATTTGCTGCAAATTTCCTAAGTCCAAACCCGCGCTAACCATCCGAAATGAATCCCGAGCCCCTCGGGGCCCCAACCAAACATACCAACACACCCCATAGCATCATTCAAACTTAGTCGAGCCTCCGAAATACCAAAAACACTACAAAACACCAAACTTATATCAAATGCAAACCAATGAACTTAAAAACTTCTAAATTTTGCCAATGATGCCGAAACCAACCAAAACACATCTGATTGACCTGAAAATTTGCACGCATACCCAAAATGACATTACAAACCTGCTCCAACTGTCGAAATTCCATTACGACCCCTATAGCCTACCGGAAATCGCCAAAAAGTAACCTTCGCCAATTCAAGCCTAATTCTACATCGGATATCAAAACTTCATTCCGAGCACACTCCTAAGTCCCAAATCACCTAACGAAGCTATCTGAGCCATCAAATCTGCATTCCGAGGTTGTTGACCAATAAGTCAACTCAAGTTTGACTTTTCAACTATTAAGCTACTTTAAAAGGTTAAGTGCCTCTGTTCTCACCACGACCACTACGAACCCAAACCAATCGACCCAACACAACATAAACAGGCTAAGCAATATATGATAAAGCAAAAATGGGGAAAACGGGACTAATCTCATGAAACAACCGGCCGGGTCGTTATATTCTTGATTTTTAATCTTTTATATATATATATATATATATATATATATATATATATAAGCCTCATTTTGTAGGATACATTATAACAATTTTTTATTCTTTAGGTTCTTACAGAACTAGATAGCATTCTACTACTACTCAATGATTCCGCCAATTCTATTATTTCTGTTTACTACAAATTATCTACAATTTTATTAAGTTGTACACGTTTACTGTAACAAAGAAGGAGACTATGCATGTGGACTCTCCACAATATGATGTTAAAGTTGTCATACAAGGAGAGCATTAAAATGAGGAGAAGGAGACTACAAATATGCAATCTCCCATTCTACAAGCAAACATTATACAACAAGGAGACGATTGTTGTGAAGATTTCAGTGATATTATATGTTACAATATAATTGTAGGAGAAAAAAAACATGTTTTATATAAGTTTCAATTTTCCAAAAAGAACTGAAGCAACCAACATACAATGTTGTTCTTTTGTTTTAAATTTTGAAGTTGAACTAGCCGACTACCACAATATAGGTGATTCAGACAAAGACTCCAGGCCTGGAAAAAGGGAAGTAACACTTGATGATTTTGAGCTGCCAGAGAACTTCTCACAGATTGTTAAGTTTGTCGAGCTTAATGAAGATGAAACAATCCATGTGCGTCAAGGAAGAACAAGGCAACCTGGAAAGCATGCCAGATCCCCCTTTCTCGCTTATTACAGTTCTAGAGGAAGCACTTCTGTTGGACCTCTAATTTTACTCATCAAGCATCCATTTACTGAGGTTATTGGCAACGATGTTGATCCTGACTTGTTGGTAGAATTCACTAAGTGATTATACTTTGATATCGACATGATTTCAAAGAGGTTAGATTATACAATATTTTCATATTGTATACAATTTTTGGATTTCCAGTTGAAATTACATAATAATTGTACTTGCTATGTGTTTAAATAGGAGGAAGAAACCTTATTCTTTAAAAGATAACCAACTCAAGTTGTGGTATGATCATGGGGTGACGAAAGTTGATAAAAAGTAGTGATTTTATACTATGGCACATCCCGGGCAAGTCCTCAACAACACGGTACACACATACCCTAGCAGAATTTAATGATTATACCCTGGAAGAATTTAAGAATTCAATAAATGGTTATACTTTGGTACCGACACGGTTTCAAAGAGGTTAGATTATACAACTTTTTCATATTGTCGAGTGCATACAATTTTTGGATTTTCAGTTGAAACTACATAATAATTGTACTTGCTATGTGTTTAAATAGGAGGAAGAGGCCTTATTCTTTAAAAGATAACCAAATCAAGCAGTGTATGATGGCGAAAGTTGATAAAAAGGAGTGACTTTATACTATGGCACATCCCGAGCAAGTCCTCAACGACACGGTACACACATACCCTGGCAGAATTTAATGATTATACCTTGGGAGAATTTAAGAATTCAATAAGTGGTTATACTTTGGTACCGAAACGGTTTCAAAGAGGTTAGATTATATAACTTTTTCATATTGTCGAGTTCATACAATGTTTGGATTTCCAGTTGAAACTACATAATAATTGTACTTGCTATGTGTTTAAATAGGAGAAAGACGTCATATTCTTTAAAAGATAACCAACTCAAGTCGTGGTATGATCTTGGATTGGCTAAAGTTGATAAAAAGGAGTGAGTTTGTACTATGACATATCCCCGGCAAGTCCTCAATGACACGGTACACACATACCGTGGCAGAATTTAATGATTAGCTGTACTATTCTGTTATTTTAGAATTCTGTAGTTTTTTTGTTTGAAAATTGTAGTTAAATTGTATGAAGCATTAAGAAATAATGAAATCTGCTTTTAGCAGCACATTGATGTTATTTTATACTATTTGAGGAAGAGAGGAAAGTATGATCCTCAAATCAAAACACGGTTTACAACCACTGACTGTATGTTCAAGACTAGAATTGAACAAATTTATTAGAGGTACATTAATTCTCCTGCCGATAAGAAGCTTGTTGTTGTCAAACCACAAGACGTCGTATCAGAATACATATTGGGGTACAGGTTACTTGCAAATTTTGCATGGGATAAAATTGATTTGTTGATTATTCCTATAAACATTGTGGAGAAATTTCATTGGTTGTTGGTTTTCTTTGACATTACTGATAAGGTTCTATATGTTTATGATTCTATGGTCTTTTCACGAAATCACAACACTATTGAATATGTTGTCAACAAGTTTGCTGTTATTATCCCCCTCTACTTGTCATGCACCGGCTTCTATGTTAAGCGTCCAAACATCAACTACAAGAACACAAAGGCATACATAGAAAAAGGTGTTACTGACCCTCTTGACATTCAGTGGTTGGTCGGTGAGACACCCCAGCAAAAAGAGGTATCACTATATGAAAAAGCTGTTTTCCTTCTATCTATTTAATAGATTGTATTTTACACTAAATGCTAAACTTTCCCTTTTTCTTTTGCAGTGACTGTGGTGTATATGTGGAAGCATTTGCAGAATCTGTCAACATTTGAGAGCTAGATAATTCAAAGGAAGACCTTTATGATATTGATCAACACCGTAGACGCTATGGAGCGCTTCTTTGGGATTATGCTAGCAAATAGCATGACATTGGTGCAATTAGTGAAAGTGAGGTGACTGGCAGTTTAGCAAGAAGAAAAGGTGCACTAGCTGTGAACGAGATAACACAAGTCCGAAAAAAGAAGAATTAGTAAAAATTGTAGTTAAAGTGTTTAGTTGTAGCCTAGTTTGTAGTAAAGTTGTAGACAAATTGTTAACTAAGAACAAATCAACTGAAATTTATTTATAACAGATTTCTGCTATAGTTGTTTTACCTTTTGTTTTGTTATTTTGTCCAGAATTCTACTCCTTAGAATAGAAAACATTTGTGATTTTTTTGGTTGAAAGTTGTTAGTACTTGATCTCGATATTGTTACTATATAATTTCTTTATGGCTTAACTACAATTACGTCTACAACTATTATACAAAAATACATAATCCATTCAATTTTAAGCAGTGTTGTAGGAAAGGCTGAAAAGTAATAAATAAACTTAATATTTGAACAAAACAACTACAAACCAATTTCATTAAGAGTTGAAATCTTTTTATCAAACATTTCGTTATAGGAGACAGGCTTTATTCAAATTAGCAACACAATTACATCTCAACTATAATTCTCCAGAATAGAACAAATAAAACTTCATGTCTTAAAGGACATATTATCATCAACAGTACTCAGGAAAAAAGAAATCTTGTGACTGTATCATTTTTTATTTCCTTTTGGGAGCATTCCTACAAGATCTTTTGTTATGCCATTCTGGTCCGCAGTTGCCACCAGAAACCTTGTAATTCTTTGCATTTACTTAATCATATGATTAGTATCTTTGTTTTTGAGTCTCCCTAGCTGTCTTTTCCTAGTAGGTGGCATTACAACTTCTTCAGCTATATGTTGTGGCACATTCCATTTGCATTCCAGGGAGCGGGTCTACTGGTAATTCATAAGTCTGCAAAAGGCTCTCCCTCGTGTAATAAGGAGAACAATAGTTTTCATAAGCCTCATTCCTGTTCCTCAAAGCTTACAAAGCATGTGCACAAGGAAGTTCATCAAATTGAAATTGTCCACATCTCTTGTTTTGAAGGCAAACAATGAAGCGCTTCACACCATCTATCATAGTATGGATGTGATCTGTGGAATCCCTCACCTACAATTTCATTACAAACACTAATCAAGTTGTCAGCAATAGATACAAAAACAAAATAACTATAATTATACAACAACTTTTCTACAATTAATAGTATATATTTAGTTTGGTGGAATCAATGATCTAATGTTACTGGCTATAGCTTACTCTCACCTTTTGTGATAATGTCCTATTGTCCGCCAACTCTTTGTTGTATTTTTCCAAGGTATGTGAATGTACACTTTGCATTAAATAACTTTTCATTAATCCAACTTTCAAGAAGAGTCCTCATGTACTCTAATAGTTCTACTACGGGAAGCACTCTTGCATCTTTCATTACAACATTCAATGACTCTGCAATGTTTGATGTCATCGTCCATGTTCTGTTACTGTAACATGTACCCGAGATCATATGTGATAGCCAATATCGTATATGTATGCTTTAACACGTGTGTCAATCTTTGACATTCTTTCATTAAATTCATCAAGCGTATATGATCGTGCTGTGGCAAAGTACAGTTCGTTTAACTTTAGATGACCGTTCTTGAACTTTGACCTTACATTTGTCCAAATATGCCACATGCAAGCATAATGTGGCATGCCGGTATAAACAGTAGATCTTGCCTTCAAGATACTCTCATTTCAGTCCGAAACAACATACATATTTGGGTTTTCACCATATGCATGTTCGAATTTCTCAAAAAATTACCTCCATGATGCGTCATTTTCTGAATCAACAACAATGTATGCCAGTGGTAATATGCTACCTATCACACATGTGGCAAAAAGAAATTCAATTTCTGTAATAAAACATAAGAGTATAAAAAATACTGACTGAAAAACAACTTTATACCAATATTTCTACAGTTAATCTACAATATTTGTTGCATCCATTGTGCTAGTTGTTAGCATGATTCCCCTATATACCGACTTCAAGAAGGTGCCATCAACTACTATAACTAGCCTACAAAACTCCCAACCCTTTATGGACGTACTAAGTGAAACAAATGCGTACAACAAACAGTCATCTTCAGTCTTCTGCAATTTCACTACCGACCCCGAATAAGTCTTCTCCAGAATATAAAAATAACTCGGCAAGCGGCCGTAGGAATCATCAGGATTACCTCTCAAGCTTGCATATATGTTAATTTCACACCATGATCCGACAACATATCAGCCTGTATGTCTTTTGGTCTGTATATTGTCTTAGTATCCGCATACTTTGGCATCACCATGCGAGATTGCTTTTGCACTCAGAAGAAAATCGTCGTGTGTTGATCAAAACTCTGAACGAAGCATATGTCTCAGAAAAGACAACGGTGAATCAGCTAGAAAAAATGGCTGAAAGATTCTTTGAAGTGAATAAGATTTCTTTCAGCGATGATGATTTGCCTGAGGAAGGGGCTGGGCACAATAGAGCTTTGCATCTTATGGTCAAATGTGAAGGGCATTACGTGAAAGGAGTCATGATTGACGGAGGCTCAAGTGTAGATGTATGCCCTCTTTCTACTCTAC
>ML384422.1:67068-126189 GCA_005239525.1 Nicotiana knightiana | reverse complement strand
ACTAGGTCCAATTGACCATAACCCCACTATTCCAAATATGTGATTAGGTCCCATTGACTATAATCCCACTATTCCAAATCTCAAAATCAGAGTAGGACTAGGTCCCATTGACCATAAGCCCACTATTCCAAATATGTGATTAATTTCCAAAACCGAGTCCAAATCGGTGTTCAAAATTCAAATACACTCTCTTAAGTTGTAAGCAAAAACCTCAAGCATTCGCTCTTAAATTCTATGTTTTAGATGTGGACATCCATGGGGAATCAAGATATATAATCAAATTCAACTATAAATTACTTACCCTCAAGATTGTAGCTAAATTTCTCTTCAAAATCTCCTCCTCTCATTCTCTGAAGTTCAAAAATGGTGAAAATGAGCTATATCTTGAAATATGGACATAAAGTACCCCTGCCAGTAATTTAATCAACATGATCGATACACGTAATCCTACGATTGAAAAGAACTATTAGTACTCCCCTTATGCGATCGGACTATGGCCACGCGATCACGAAGCAAAATCCACCTCCCCGTCCAAACATTTTACGCGATCACAAACTCACCCACACTATCGTGATTCAACACATGCCAATGTTACTCGATCGTGGACCAATCAACATGATCTTGAAGAAAAACTCAACCATCCCAACTCCCCTTCCACATAATAGCGGCACCGACACCAGTCACACTATCATGATTAAACTTGACACTAGTAAACTAGCAATCTCAACTTGACTCAAAATGATACGAAATTACCCCGAAAGTCATCCGAGCCTTACAAGATCCCATATAATAGTCCTAACAAGTATGTACACCCTGTAAAAACTTGTACAAAGGCTCAAAACACCATAAACAACATCAAAACTTAGAATAACGCATCAAATAAAAATCTTCAAACTTGCTTAAGTTCAAAATTCCAACTTTCTACTAGAAGCGTTGAGATAACCCCGGGCCACCGAGGCCCAAACCAAACATACGTATAAGTGAAAGATCATCATAAAAACCTATTGAAACCTTTAAATGATCAATCTGGTATTTTATACACAAAATATTGACATTGGCCAACTCTTCCAACATTAAGCCTCAACGTTGAAATTAAGTGTTCCAAATTACTCTCAAATCTCCCAGAAACCAAATCACCCATGCCCACAAGTCATAAAGTGTCAATAAATCTATGTGAAGCATTAAATAGGGGAATGGATTTCTAAAACTCAAAACAACTAGTTGGGTCGTTACAATAGAAAATCAAGAATGGTTTCCAGAAGGCTTTAAGACAAGGACAAATTACCAGTGTCTCTTGATCAAAGGGTGGTGTAACGACTAGATCAATAGTATTAAGTGCTAGCATTTTCTTTTTTGATTTGAAACTTCGTATGGCTTTGTATGATTTATTATGACTTACGTGCATGGTTGGTTTTTATTTTCGAGTGGTTCGAGATTGATTTGATAGAGTTATTATCAATATGGAAGCTGTAATTGGAAGAGTTGACCAAGGTTTGGATTTTGTATAAACGACCTCAAAATTGCGAAGGACTTGGACGTATATTTGAATTTGAATTTGGATGTCCTTAGAGGATTTTGCCTCTATTTGTAGAAAGCTAGCAATTTGAAGAATTGGAGAGTTTATAGGTTTGACTGGGAGTTGACTTCTATTTTATTGGACTCCTATTATGGTTTTGAGACTTTTTATAGGTTAGTTTAGTTTATTGGGACTTCTGCGTAAAGTTTTATTGTGATCCGAAATGTTTAAGTATGAATGGGACGCATTCAGCGTAGCTTGAAGGTTTGAAAGTGAAGAGAAGTATTCTTATCTTCGATTCTTGTTTTTAATATTAATTGCCTTTGGATAATTTTGGAAGATGTATTCCGACTTGTTAGTGTAATTGGACGGGGTCCCAAGGGGCTTGGCTGTGATCTAGAGTGGTTTCAGAACATTTGGCATGTTGGAAATCTTTCTATTGTCTGGTGCGTCGCACTAGCGAGACTTGGGTGCGCCGGTGTGAGGGTCTCACCTGTAGTGCTTGTTTCCAAATTTTGAGGAGTGGTTGCCTAAGCAGTGGTTGGATCTACAAAAATAGGAAGCACATATGTGAAGGCGCGCATGCGAAGGAGGGGTCACGCCCGTGGAGTGGCAAATGCGGCGTCTGCATAGAAGGAATGCTGGTGATGAGATAGCTTGAAAATGTGAGCTGTAGGTCGCAACAAATTCCATATATAAGGCACTTTTGGTTGCAGATGCTATGGACCCGGCATATGTTGTATTCGAGATTTTGATGCATTCTTCCTTATTTTGAGTTTGGAGCTCAGTTTGAGGCAATTTTGGAGGAGTTTTTCACTTTTATTTTATAGGTAAGTAATTTTACTTAAATTATATATCTTGTTTTCCTATGAATTTAAACACTTTAATCATGCGATTTTTGAATGAAATTTGGGTTTTCTGCCTACACTTTAAGTAAGTGTATTTTAGGGGTTTGAGTACCGATTTAGGATCGCTTTTGGAATCTAATCACATATTTTGACTTGGCAGGTTATGATCACTGAATTTTGGTAGTGGTTTTGGATTTCAGGCACACGAGACCGCGTTGAATTTTTGAAAATTCATCAAAGATCAAAGCTTTATGGATTGGGATCGCTTTCTATGGTATTAGTTGACTTCTGTGTTGATTATTGGCTTGGATTTGTATGATTGGAGGGATATAGAGAGATTTATACGTGGTTTGTGGTTGGATACTAGCCCAGATGAGGTAAGTATCTTGCCTAATATTATTGAGGGAATAACCCTTAGGATCTGACTTTGTTTGCCTAATTGAAATTTGTGAGATTGGGATCACTTTCTATGGTATTAGTTGACTTCTGTGGTTGATTATTGGCTTGGATTTGCATGATTGGAGGGATATAGAGAGATTTATACGTGGTTTGTGGTTTGATACTAGCCCAGATGAGGTAAATGTCTTGCCTAATATTATTGAGGGAATAACCCTTAGGATCTGACTTTGTTTGCCTAATTGAAATTTGTGAGAAACGACATATATGCGAGGTGATGAGCATATATGCGGGTGCTATGTATGGCTATCGATCGAAATAGTCTTTAGACTGTACTATGCCTTGAGTTTGATATTGTGCTTCATGCTGTCATGCTTTATATGTTTGTACAACTGAATGAACTATGTGAATCATGCTAGAGATCAGGTGTAAGTGTTGATTTTCTGTTTGAGCAATATGTTTGCTATTTTATGGCATATCCACCTGAGCTGAGCTTTAGTTGTACACTTCACACATGCATATACCTTAGCATGATATTTTTCTTATTACATGAGTATGTGATTTGATATCCTTTATTTGTATCCATGTAATCTTATATATGCTTTATGTGTGATGAGCTCCATTGAAAGCACGTGAGTTTCTGCGAGTTGAGTTATTAAGGAAAATGAGTTGTTCGTGCGGTAATGGAACGCAAGTTTTTCGTGTAGCGTGTGAATAATGATCCATCCCTTAGGGTCACCCTCTCATATTTCTCTCTTGGTTGTGTACACACAGGTTTTGAAAAGCCGACGAGTTTCTAGTTGATGTGGAGTATGGAAATCAGATCATTGAATGGACTTTACATCTCTTCTCTACTTGCAAACTCGTTGGATGTATACATAATTTTCACTGCATATTTTCTCGATATGCTAGCTCCAGAATGTATACATTCCTTTTAAGCATATCTTCTCTATATGCTGCTTGACTAGATGAGATAATTCACGGTACATATCTTTTCTATCTGTGGATCCGTGCAGCTTGACTTGTTTAATCATGCATATCTTCTCTATATGTAATTATTGACGGATTACACGATATTTCATGCATATCTTCTCTATATATAACCGTTGATAGATTATTCGATACTTCACGAATATCTTCTCCAATTACAAGCTTTGACGATTTAATGATGTTTAACGCATTGTTCTCTATATGTCGAGCTGCTAAACTGGTACAGTACATGTGGGTATCTTTTTTATATGCAATCATTCGAGTGTTATCTGATAATAAATGCATATTTTCTTTATATGTTGAATTGTTAGGAGACTTGAACACATCTTATCTATGTGCACCGATCGGTTGTACCTGTATTCATGCTTAAATTTGATAATGTTGCTGGGTACGTGTATATGTTATTGAGTGTACAAATAATGTAAAGTGAGTATCATTGACATGAGACCTCGTCAGTACTTCTCGGAAGTTAGTCAGGATACTTACTGAGTAAATGGGTCGGTTGTACTCATACTACACTTCTGTACCTTAGGTACAGATCTTGGAGCTGAGCTGCTGTAGATGATAGAGGGTCACATTAAAGATGTACCTGCATTCCAGATATAGCTACCACTTTTCTTGGCAGTTTAGGATTTCTACATCTATTCATGTATATACCAGACATATGTTGTATTTATTTTCGTCTAGCTTTGTAATCCAAAAATCATAGGGGCTCATGACTTGTACTACCAATACTTGGATATAATATGAGATTCAGCTATTTTATTCATTGATAATGATGTTCTTTCATTTGATTAATATTATTCATTGTTTGGCCTACCTAGCATGTTTTTGTTAGGTATTATTACAACTAGGTGGGATTTTGGATCGTCACAGGTGGACAACTCAGGTCCTAATCCTTGAACATGTTGCAACAACATGATTTATTACTCACTGAGGTTGGAACTCGCTACTCGAGGCAGTTTCTGCAGGAGTTCCAATGGTCACATGGCCAGTTTCTTCGGAGCAATTCGACAACGAGAATTTGGTTAGAGATGTGGTGTTTCCATTGGTAACCAGCAATGGTCTAATCAGATGGATATAAGCAGATTTTTCATAAATAAGGAAGGTACTATAAGGGAATGACACAACTAATGATTGGAAAAGAGAGTCCGTAAATAAGCAGGCGAGCAAGCAAGCAAGCAAAATAAGCAGTTTGGCGAAGTTGGCTTTAGAAAAAGGTGCACCATCCTATGCTAGTATTGTTTAAGATCTATAAGAATTAAGGTCAATTCGCCATAGAGACGATAAAGTATAGTGTAGAGGTGTAGCTCGGACAAATTGACTCACATTCATGCAAATGCATATGAACATGTAATTTGAAAAGGAAGAGTTTTTCCTCTAATAAAGGGCTTCAATAAGTGAAACATTGGAAATTGAATTGGCCACTGTCTCACTGAGTTCGGTCACTTTGTGAGTCTTTCCTTCTCCCTCATTAATTATGTGAAAAAGAAATCCAAATTATTTTAAACTGTAATTGCCAATAACTATTGCAAGAAAGTAAAGTTGTTATTGTTCCCAAATGCACATGCAGGTATACATGGTCAACAAGTAATATAATGATAAGTAGAGTATCGGAACCCACAACACTTGTCGTTAACTATGTACTAATTTTACCTGAACTTTTTACTAAGTCAAATCGAGCACTGGTTGAGTTTCGTTACTACTAACTAAAGAAAGCAACTTTAACAAGCAACTATATTAGCACAACGAAAAATTAGGTGTGTTGTGAATTCATAGAGAAAAATATTCCAGGGTAATGATCGATTCACCAATCCTATTGTGTTCTAGTCAATTCCCCTTTTTTTGCTAGTTGCTTTATAGTTGTTAACCGAGTAATGTGTCTTGTAGTACTCTCCCGAATTACTATGCGCCTACTCAAAATAGATTAATGCCTATATTTATATAAAATTAATCTATCAAGAATAAATTAAGGTCATAGTATTGAATTAAGCATGTCGATTAGGTATAATCCTATCCTAATCACAATTCCCCCCACTACTTTAGAAATAAGATCATTATCTCTTCAATTCTTCTTTAATCTAAACGTATCTTTATCAGGTGTTATCGAAATAATAGAACTTGATTGTTGGACAGGCAATCAAGCAATTAAGCACACAATTGAAGAAGCAATCATATGATAGCAAATTGTAATCAAAGAGAAGTTAACTTTAAATAAAAATATTTATGGCTAGATCCCCCGGAACTAATGGGTTTTAGCCATTCATGATAGTGCTAAACAAATCACAAGTGTTTCAGTGATTGAAAATACTAAGAAGTATGAAGGAAAACTGATAATCCATGCTCCTGAATATTCACCACATATGTTCAGCTCTCAAAGTTGTGTCCCCCTCAAAATTAGATTTAGAACTCCCTTTATACGAGTTGGGGTTGTGTAGGTCCATTAAAACTATGTCCCGAGCGAAGTAGGAAAATTTCCGACCCTAGTGTCAAGGGCAGCGCGTCGTGCTGGCCTTGCACTGAGCTGAGTGATAATAAAATTTCGGGCATGCCTGCAATACCCTAGGTAGCGCATCACGATGGCCTGGGCGCTGCCTTGTGAGTTTTCTCTCTTTTCTTCTCTTATTGCTCCAACTCTTGACCTTTCATTCCTCATCGCTTCCAGTTGGCTCCTACACATAACAACACCATAATTTAGCTCAAATTACCATAACACACATGTAAAAATATAAAATTTGAGTAAAATATGAGGCGGCATGCATATAAATACACATACTTTAAACCAAATATTAACATCCCACACATAGATTCTTGCTCACCCTCGAGCAATGTAACTCCTTACTACACCCCAACAACTTCACATGTGATACCCCATAAAGGTTTGCCAAGGATTCGAGGTTTTTGGTGCCAAGGTAAACTAATGTGCTCGGAGGGTTGCGGTGCGGATTTTTTGACTTGCAATGCATCGAGGAGTTGGTGAATTTTTTTGGCAGAAACTTGCAATTTTGTGGTCCATTTCGTGACCGCATATCTGTTACACTGGCCACAGAACCATCGCGGAGTGAACTAGGAGAAGCTTAATTTTGAGTGCTATTTCATGGTCCAATGTGTGACTGCAGATTCGTTTCCCGGACCGAATTCCTACTCTTTAATTCTTGCTCAATCTTGAAGTTTCAAGGAAGCTACTCACTATATGTTCAACCAACCCGGTAAGTTATCTCCCCTAAGCCGTTATGCAGTGTTTGTAATGGGTTTAAGTATGGATTTTATCACTTCGGAGCTTATGGGATGGTGATCAGAATCCATAAGCCCTCTATTTAGATATTTGGGGGTGTATGAGAAGAATGGGAGGTGTGGTTCAAGATTTGGGTTTATGTCATTGGGCATGCATGTATCGATAGAGGTGATATGGAGTTTGTTGAACGATCATGGGTAAATTGTTATTTGAAATTGGTTGTGGGGAAAAGGAATTCCACTATAAAACCTTCTAGTGGAACTTTCATGCTATGTGTTTGATAAAATTCCAACATCACCAGGACTATGAATACATTCCTAATAATGGTTCAATTTGATCATGTTTTTATAGATTGAAGTTGCTAAGCGTAGTGGAACATTGCAGTAATCCTACTGAATCTTACTCGGGGTATGTTGGATAAACTGCTTCCATAGAATCGAATTCCATGAATTCCTTGTGAAATCCAGTTAAGGTTTGTCGAAGTTCTACTCCCATTTTTCCAGATTGTTTCTAATGATTGATTCGCCGAAAGGCCTCTGTTTTTTATTCATATTCCAATTTCACATCACTATGATTTTCTTGTACTTCTTTCCAATGTTCTTTGAGATTTTACATATTTATTAGTTGAAGCTATGACTTTCAGAATGTTTAAAACATATTTAAAATGGTTTATAATGATCCATGGAAAGTAGAGGGATAAAGGTATGAATTATGAAATGCGGTAATCGTGCCAAGAATATAGAATATCATGTATGGCCACGAGCGCCAATGTAATAAAAATAATTATAAAAGGACACGAGATGCATACTTTTATTTTATATAGAAAATGTTTTGGGAGTATTATTAGATCGACGGGGAAGGCTGGGTTATAAATGCACAAGGCAAAAACTATACGTGTCGGCATAGGACTTGATTGAGGGGTGAGTTCCAATTATATTATACGGAGATTTTTACCCTTGATTGGGACGAGTTGATAGCTAGCAAGGACTATGTTGACCCACATACATTGTGGTGAGACGACATAGTCGATCGGGTGGTGATCGGACGCCATGCTACACACACGCCATGCTACACACATAGTGGTATTGTATTTCTATGTCCACCCATATACATTGGGGTGAGATAGATCGAGCGGAGATCAGAATCCATGCCATGTGCATGGTAGTGTGTGGGTACTAAGGTCTCCCAACCTAAATTATTAATGGTTACTTGAAATTTTACTTTGTTTTAACTTGACATTTAAATAAGTATTTATTTTTTTCTTACTGTTTCCATGTTTCTTTCCTTTTATGTTGGCCTTCTATTCCATGAGAGGTTATTTATATTTACATACTAGTAATGATCCATATGTACTAACATCTCTTTTGCCGGGGCAGCTGCATCTTCAATGGATGTAGGTGGCTCCTCAACAAGCGACATTGATCCTTAATAGCATCATACCCTCCACTCAGCGGATTTTGGTGAGCCCCATTCTATACCAGGGCCCATATATTGTATTGTCTTTATGTACATTACTTTTGAGGTATAGCCGGGTCCTTGTCACTAGCACTTTCATATTGTACTCATATTCACTTAGAGGCTCCGTAGACATACTGTGAGTTGCATTTTGATTGGGCTAACAAACTATAAAATGTTGTAGTTGTTGGACATGTTTCCACTTTTAAACTGTGAACATGTAATATTTTGGTAAATAATGAAAACTTGTATGTCGCATTTTATCCTCTCATGTCTATCTCTTGTCACTTATTCTCAAATTTTTGATAGCCAAGGTTGGGTGGTAGGCTCAAGTAGGCTTGCTGGACTGGGGTATCGAGCGCTGGTCCCGCTCCCTAAGGCCGGGGCATGACATTACATATCATTTATGGAGGAGAAAGTGACTCTTAATCATATATTCTACCCTTGAGTATGGTTGATACCGGCAATTAAGCATAGGCATACAAAATTAACATTCTTCCATCCTCAACATACCAAAGTATAGACAACTCAATTCAAAGAATTCAAACAAACCGACCCATAACCACCTCACCTCAAAAACTGACTCGTTATCACTAAGCATCCTCAATTTTGCGCACTCATCTAGCAAGAGAAGTTTACTAACATTGCCTATACGTCATGACGTAATGTACCCTCACCATAGAGCAAGAGAGTGAATATAAAGACAGTCCACATATTCAAGTATGACCTTGAACTTAAATTAAGGACATCACACACAATTGAACAACTATCATTCACTCTCATGAAGGAATTCATGTGCGCCCCGTGGTCATATCATAGGCTTACTCATAGTATGCGTCTCTACTAATTTATGCTTTCCAAGTCTAGGATCAATTAGGCCTTTCCGAGTTGTAATGTAAGCTAAGGGACGCGTAGGATATATTTGGATATTAGAAACTAATCCTCCTAAGAACTTTAACACACTACGTTCAACTTTCAAGCACACTTTATTCATGACCAATCCAACCTTGCCACGAGACTATACACAAATCAGACCTTTTCTTTTAAGCACATCTATGTCTCCACTAGCACGAATGAAGAATATTAGGAGGTGCGTTTTCCCTTTTTTGTCATATCAACTTTTTTCTCATTTGGTTTATTTTTATTTCTTTTTTTATACACACTCCTTACGTTAGATTTCTCGGCTAGTGGTATTCATAACATTAATTCACTTTTTGGCCCTTTCACGGTTCCACTCAAAAGCTACTTCTCAAGATCTCACCTTACTTCTTCTAGCATTTAACTGCCTTCGGAGATAATGGTTCAACAAGGCTTCAGTTAAGAACAAATACAGGGATACGAGTTTTCATGTGGGTGCCAAAGAAAAGATTTACATGCTCAAATAACAATGGATAATTTTATTTGTAATCGTCAAGTAAATCCATGATAAATTAAAAAATTTCCTACGTTATCTCCTAGACTGGCACAACTTAATAATTTCACTTTGATTAACAAACATGGCATGTTCTAGACTACACAAGATAGCACAAATATCAACCAAGCCTCACATTATACATTTAACATGACCCAATCAAGATGACTCTGTTTCAACCCCAAGTCAAAGAAAGTAAACACATAGTTGAGAATATTAAGAAACAAGGAACAAGATGACATACGATCCAAGAAACATAGAAGAGGAATAACAAAGTAGGCTATTAATTCTTAAGTATGGCATCAATTTTCAACAAAATACAATATGAAGATAAACTGCATGCCATCGCCTAAATATACGAGCCTCAAACACATCAAAATGTATCTAGAGGAACTTAGTTTTTCCTTCCTATCGTACTCCTACAAAGATAAAAATACCCGATTCAAATTACTTCCCTTGGAAAAGAACCATTGTCCAAAGGAAAATCAAGGGGGATTATTAACTAACTACCACTAATAAAAATAAAAATAAAAAATCTGTTTTTGATATTTTTTAATCGGACCTTAATCTCTCAAAGTTGTCCAAGTCATCCATTTTTGCTTAAAAGAAACATTTTTGCTTTTTTCTCATTTTTAATAATATTTTCATATATTTTTCTACTAAATCTAAACACTATAGTAACTAAATTACAATTCATGAATAACTAAAAAAACTACAACTTATTCACAAGCATTATACATAGAAAGACATTTCCCCACCCCACACTTATAACATGCATAGTACCCAATGCATAACAAAATAGAAAACACATGTACGTGGAAAGAAGAATCCCTGCTAATCCGACCCCTACAGGTCATACTCAGACTGGTCATCATCATAATGTGCACCAGCCGCAGCTTCGGTCTCATCCTCATCCGCACGAAGAGGCACCAATGCAATTGGCCCGGTAACTTCAACATTAACATCATCCTCTACGTCCGAGCCAACAACCGTGTTTTAATCTTTATACGGGTGAATGGGACTACCGGGCGCAATCCAAAACATCTCTTTCGTGGCCCCAGAAAGCGAGTTCTTAGTGTTTAGCTACATCCTCTTATTGTTATTCTCTCCAAGCTAGTGCATCGGCAAGTTCAGTGACCTACAGATGTACCTGTTGAAATTTTCCTCGCGCTCATTCCTAGCTGCAGTGCTAGGCTAGGTAGTGGTGTCCAACTGTGCTGTGATATCCATCAAGCCCCTTGGGATATTTGTCCACCTCATCGTACCCTGGGTACTCAGGCGCCTTCAGGGGCAACATATATTGGGTTTGAATATTACCAAAGAAATACCTCTTTACCTTGTGCCCGAACCGAGTATGGGACGCTCCCCCAAGCATAATCTAACCAACATTTACCGGTCTCCCAGTCATCATGAAATAGATCAAGCACTCTCAAGCTTGTGTGCATGCTGAATTGTGCTCCACATGCACGAGCCTTGCTTGAACAATGTTTTTCCATACCTTGCAGTCTTATTGAAGTCCCCCCTTAGAAGCTCATTATGGGTGCAAATTTTTGTCCTCATCCACTTTGCATTGGAATCCATTCCACAAAGTGTGTGACGAATAGAAATGTAGGTTGGGCTCTTCACAAACTTCTTTAGCATCCTCAGGTTAGGACTGGCCACCCTTAGAAATTTTCAAATTATCCTTCTCAAGCTTAACTTCCTTTCTCCTTACCCCAAGACATGAACTTTTATGGTTTCCAATTCGTGTACAACACTTTGACCATGCTCAAGTTTGCATGCCCAGGAGACTCTAACAAAGTTTCCATCTTCAAGCTTTTTAGCCGTTCTAGAACATGTGGGAATTTCTTCTCTAAACTATCTACATTAATACCCATATCCAAGATATACCTCCATATGGCATGAACTAATGGCACCATTTTATAGCATTCTCTCGGACCAATTTCAACTTAGGATGTGGCCCCAAAGGTGTGTTGCCGGACCCCTCAGCTATTTGCTTGCCTTTTGCCTGCTTACTAGAGGTGGCCTCGCCTTGGTTATGATTCTTTGGAGGGGGAGTATAGTGGGGGACTTCCCCGCACTCTTTTCTTTTCTTGGGACATCACGAGCCATTGCAATCCTCAAAATAATAACTTCGCGTATGACAAACGATCAATAAATTCGCTCAAGGTCAAAGTGAAAGACTAAGATTACCCCCACACTTAGAACCGAATGCCATATGAAAAACACTCACATTGGTTGCATAGCATGCAAAACAATGGTTGTAAAAACATTTCAATTGGTACTCAAGACTTCCCCATGCCAAACAAGCATATGTCACATATCAATAAACTTACCAATTCAGTCATTCGAATAGATCATAACAGGGATTATAGGAATTCAATCGTAATATGGACCCCAACTACTAAGAATGAGTAAGATACACTAAAATATTCTAAAATACCTCATACAGTTTGACATACAATGTACACAAAATTTGCGCGTAGATGGGCGTACAAGTGTAGCCCACACGCCGACATTCGTGCACGAGTTGGCTATGGAATGACATGCAAGCTTATCAATCCTCAAGCTTTGTCAAACAACCCCCAAAACACCCCAAACTTAGCCCGAAACATCATACATAAATGCTCGGCTACTCAGGCTTCATCGGTGCACAAATATGTCTCTCAAGTAATCAAATACATTGTGAGCATCAAATGTGTGTATTATAGTCCAAAGATGGGGTATCAAGATCATCCTCCCGAATATGAGCGTGGTAGTGGGGATTATATTTTACTAGCTTGTGCAAAACAATCACAACAACCAAGTTCATCAAAATCCCGTACATGGAACACTCCCCACCAATGTTTATCNAAGATGAGAAAGAGAGAGAGATAGTGTAGTGAGAGAGAGAGAGCAAGTGAGGGATCGGGGGGAGGGGGGGGATAAAATAAAAACAAAAGAAAAGAAGAAGAAGCTCATACCTACTGTGAAAGAGGAGGAAGATGAGAAAGAGAGAGAGATAGTGTAGTGAGAGAGAGAGAGCAAGTGAGGGATCGGGGGGAGGGGGGGGATAAAATAAAAACAAAAGAAAAGAAGAAGAAGCTCATACCTACTGTGAAAGAGGAGGAAGATGAGACAGAGAGAGAGATAGTGTAGGGAGCGAGAGAGCAAGTGAGGGATCCGGGAGGGGGGGGGGAATAAGGGGTTAGGGTTATTTTATTTAAATGATGAAAGTGGAATGGGCAGTGGGGATGGGTTATTAGGAGAGGAAAAATGGGTATATGGTCGGGGTCAATGGGTCAAATAAATAGAAGAAAAAACATTTAAGCCAGGCCAAAGCGGCGGGCGGGGGTTGAAATTTTCTTTTGGACCCAGCATCAGCGTAGCTTGAACGCTGGTCACATGATTCCAATTTTA
Organism: Nicotiana knightiana; assembly: GCA_005239525.1. Taxonomy (NCBI): domain Eukaryota; kingdom Viridiplantae; phylum Streptophyta; class Magnoliopsida; order Solanales; family Solanaceae; genus Nicotiana; species Nicotiana knightiana. The sequence goes on along the minus strand of ML384422.1, from coordinate 112,939 downwards.
GTTTTTTATAGCATCCCCTTCCGCCCGAATGTTTTATAAATCTATTGAACATTCCATTACCACTTCTATCCATAATTTCTACGGCTACAAAGAAAATCAAACACTATTCTAACATTCTTATTAAAAAATAAAAACAAACCTATGAAAGCAATAAAAATTAGGTTGCCTCCCAACAAGTGACTGATTTAATATCACGGCATAACACAAGGCCTCTCCTACTCATCAGCGAGTATCACTGTTGTCTTTTGACGATCAATCATACCTCCTTGGTAATGCGTAACTCTTTACCCATACACCAAAAGGGTTCTTTCACAGTGTGTGGGAGTAGAGGTTGCTATCTACTAAAAAATTCAAAAGTGCTTTTGTTTGTTCTAGAGTGAATTGAAACACAATTGAGAAGCATCCGGAAGCTTCACCCAATTCTTATGTGATCCGGTAACAAAATGGTGAAGGTGTTCCTCCAGAATGCCATTGAACCGCTCCGTTTGGCCATCATATTGTGGATGCGAAATTGAACTGTGGCTCAACATGGATCCAGCTACTTAAAGAGCTGAGTCCAAAAGTGTCTGGTGAAGCGAGAGTCCCGATCACTAGCGATGTCTTTAGGTAGGCCCAAATATTTGACAACATTGAAGAAATGTTGAGTTGTGTCTTATGCTGATATATATATTAGGGCTGCTATAAATGTAGAATCTTTTGAAAATCGATCTACCACAACAAAGAGATTTGTAAGATCTTTGACCTCGGACAATCCAGTGATAATATCTAGCGACACACTTTTCTAAGGTCTCTTTGGAATAGGCAATGGCTCCAAAAGTCCCGCTTGTGTCAAGCGGCCCAACTTGTATTTCTGGCATACTAGGCGAGTCTTCACATACTAAGAAACATCATCTGACATTTAGGGAGAATAATAAGCATGGTGCAACAACACCATGGTGCGTTCTTCCCGTGGGTGGACGGCCCACAAAGTATCATGGCATTCCATCAAAAGAGTCCTTCATAAATTTCCTCCTTTATGAACATAAAGTCGATTCCCTTTCACCTGTAGGAACCTATATTCAATGCAGAACTAGCGAGTTTTTCCCTATCCTACCAGGTCGACCAAATACCCTACAGAAGGATCCTTGGCAAGAAGATCCTGTATCTAGTCTTTTATAGTAGTGTCCACTTCATTCCCTCTTAGGGTGGTGAGTAGGCACACTGATGCTAGGGAAACCCTCTAAAAAAGTGCATCAACAACTTGGTTGGTCATCCCACTCTGGTATTCCAGGTTGAAGTGAAATTCTTCTAGGAGTTCTTGCCACCTAGCATGTCGAAAATTAAGCTCTGGCTGGGTCATGGAATGACTAACACCTGTGTTGTCTGTCTTGACCATGAACGGGGTTCCGAACAGATAGTGCCTCCAAAGGCGTAAGCAGTGGATGACAACCAATATTCCTTTTCATGGTCGGCATATCGTCGTTCTTGTAACAACCCATACAGTTGTTTTGAGTATTATATCCGCGTTCCCCCATTTATCACTTATTTTATTCTCATGTGTTGTTATGTGATTTGCCGGGGTGATTCGTTTGGTTCCGGGAATGTTTCAGAATGAGTTGGGACACTTAGTCCCAAGGTTGGAAGCTTAAGTTGAAAGAGTTGACCATTCACTTATGTGTAATTGACTTCAGAATGGAGTTTTAATGATTCCGTATGATGATTTTGGACATAGAAGTGTGTCCGGATATTGATTTGGAGGTCCATAGATGATTTTTGACTTGAGAAGTTTGGCTGAGAGTTGATTTTGTAGTTACCAGGCACATATTTTTGTTCCAGAAGTTGGAAAAGGTCTGTTGTGTCATTTATGACTATTGTGAAAATATTAAGGTCAATCGGAGTTAGTTTGGTATGTTTCGGCAATAGTTTTAGAAGTTAGAAGTTCATAAGTTCAGTAGGCTTGAATCGATGTGTGATTCATGGTTTTAGTGTTGTTTGATGTGATTTGAGACTTTGAGCGAATTTGTAGGATGTTTTAAGACTTTTTGGTATGTTTTATTGAGGTCCTGGGGGCCTCGAGTGGATTTCGAATAGTCAACAGATTGAAATTGGATTTGGAAGAATTTCTGATGTTGTGATGGTTCCATTGCACCTGAGGAAGATTGGTCGCAGGTGCACGAACGCAGTAGTGAGCCTGGGGTCCCAGGGGCTGTCTTGTGGGAGTTGGGAAGTGGTCGCAGGTGCGAGGAATGTTTCCGCATCTGGGAGCCCGCAGATGCGAAGTTTAGCAGATGTGGCTGGTGATCGTAGAAGCGGATGCACAAAAGCTGCAGAAGCGGTCTTGCAGGCGTGATGGCCATGCCGTAGGTGCGGCTGGTCGGGTCCTCAAGTGGATTGCATAGAAGCAGACTGTTTTCCACAAATACATGGCCGCAGGTGCGGCTGGGGAGTCCGCATGGGCTAAGATGCCAGGGCTGAAGTTAAAAGTCGAGGGTTTGAGTTATTTTCTCATTTTTGGACTTTGCAAGCTTGGTTGGAGGCGATTTTCGAGATGGGTTTCACTAGATTTCCATAGGTAAGCAAATTTTGGTCATTTTTATCTATTAATATTGGATACCCATTGAATTTCCCACCTAGATTATGTGTTTTTAAGGTGATCTGGTTGCACGCCGCAGCAGGTATTTATTGATTCATAATGGGATCGGGTTGCACCCCGCAATAGGTTTTCATAGCACTTGGGCAAGATCCGCCCCTCCGGAGTCTGACATACCAGCAGTGAGCGTAGGTACCATACAATGCTAAGTGACTGAGTGTGAGTTGAGACAGTCAGATTGACTATCTAAGAGTGTGAGTACATGAGGTTATAATTGTGATGCATTACATGTGACATGCACTTTTGACATATACATATAGAGTTGTACATTCCTCATATCAGTCATACTTGACATATTTTATCCGTGTTGAGCTTAAACTGTTAAACTTGAAAGCATTTCTACATTTCTGTACCGTGTACATACTGTTTATGAGTTTTCACTGAGATATTACTGTCATTTTTCCTATCATATCTGTATTGTAAAATCTTGATTTGGACTGTATTTATCGGAGCTCGTCACTTCTTTCCGCCTAAGGTTAGTTTAGTCACTTATTCAATACATTGGGTCGGTTGTACTCATACTATATTTTGTACTTCGTGTGCAGATCCACATACTTCTGGACACGGCGGTTGCTAGGTTTGGAGCTCCAATTTCTTGGAGACTTTTGCGGTAGCTCCCTTGACGCCCGCAGACCACGACTCTCCTCATTTTCATTTATTTAGCATTGTTTTGTATTTGCATACAACTGTATTATTTTGACTATGTTCTTATTTTGTAGCTCATGTACTTAGTGACACTCGAATTTTGGGGATTTCGTATTGCCCCGTGGTATTTTCTTGTCGGTTATTTACGAGATTTTTACTGTTCAGCTTTTTTATCATGTTTACAATTTAAAAATGCATTGTTATTTGTGATTGTCGGCTTGCCTAGTTTTGTGACATGCACCATCATGGCATGTTGAGTTTGGGGTCATGACAAGTTAGTAAAGTCTTGCGGATCGGTACAGAGACGTCTGTACTTATATTAGAGAGGCTGCCGAACCATTAAGAAAATTTAACTTTCTTGTATTCTTATCATGTGAATTTGTTGATTCTAGAAACTAAACTTCTATTATTCTATTCTCTCACATATGGCAAAGACATGTGCTACCAGATCAGGCGTACGAACACCAGTACCACCAGCTCCGGCCACGAGTGGCTGGTGCCACGGTAGAGGCCGAGGTGCAGCTCGTACGACAGCTAGAGCAGCACTTGTAGACCCACCAGTTGCTCCACCTCAGGAGTAGACCCCATATGTGGTTGAGCTGGTGGGACCAGCTCAAAAAGCAGTTGTGACCATTGTGATTCCAGGCGTTCAAGAGGCTCTGGCCCATATATTGACTATATGTACTAGCCTTGCTTGGGCAGTCTCAAATCCGCCGCGCACACTACGGAGTAGATGGTTCAGGGAATTCAGACACTGGGGGTACTACCAGACCGACTGGTTGTTGCTTTGCAGGACCATGTGGGCCCCCTTATGAGTGATAAGGACCAAAAGAGGCTAGAGAGGTTTGGGAGGCTCAGGCCTCCAGCATTCAGTAGGGCTGAGTCTGAGGATGCTCAGGACTTCTTGGACAGGTGCAGGCGGATCCTTTGCACAATGGGTATTCTGGAGACTAGTGGAGTCCCATTTACAACTTTTCAACTATCGGGGTTAGCCTTCAGATCGTGGGAGGCCTATGAGTTAAGCAGGCCAGCCGACGTTTCTCCACTTATGTGGAACGAGTTGTCAGTTCTCTTCTTGGAGAAGTTTGTTCCACAAACTCACTGGAAGGAGTCGCGTATGCAGTCTGACCAGTTATGCAAGGAGGGTATGTCTGTGACCTAGTATGAGATGTGATTTTCAGAGTTTGCTCGTCATGTGATCTGGTTGGTTCCAATATAGAGAGATGATTAGGAGGTTCACTGATGGCCTTAACTGTGTACTACGCTTTGTTATGACTCGGGACATTAAATCAGGTGCAAGGTTTGACGAGGTGGCTGATATTTCTAGATAGTTAGAGAAGGTCCGTAGTCAGGAGAGTAAGGAGAGGGAGGCTAAGAGGCCTTGTGGTTCAGGTGGTTTCACCATTGTTTTTTCTGGAGGGTAGTCCGACCACTGCAGGGGTTGTCCTTATAGGCCCACTCAAATGGCTCGTTCGGTTCATCGTGGGACATCAACTAGCCATGGTTCATACAGTGCTTGTCCAGATCAGTCATCTTTCAGTGCCCTCGCAACTCTGAGTTCATATCGTACTCCATCATTCAAGGTTCAGCTGTGCTAGGTTCTTGTAGTAGTTATTCTAGTTTTCAGGGCTCGCTTCAGTACCTTCCGCCATTGTCGAACTGGGGTTGCTTTGAGTGTGGAAAGTTTGTTCATCTAAAGAGGTATCGTCCTTGTCTTTTGGGAGGTCTAGTTCAACAGAGGAGTCAGGCTGCGACTTCCACACTAGGTAGTTCACCACTCGCTCATCCAGCTCGGGTGGGGCTTAAGCAGCTAGAGGTCTCCCTAGAGGGGGAGGCTGATCGGGTGGCAATTAGGATCGATGCTATGCTTTCCCTACTAGACCGGAGGTCGTTGCTTCAGACGCAAGGATCATAGGTATTGTCTCAGTATGCCACAGGGATGCTTCTATGTCGTTTGACTCTCGTTCCACTTCTTCCTATGTATTATCACATTTTACTTGTTTTTTGATATGCCCCGTGAGTCCTTAGTTTTGTCTGTTCATGTACCTACGCCGGTGGGAAATTATTTTAATGTGGACTGTGTGTATTGTCCGGATTAAGAAGTTATCCGGGACAGAGTGGGAGTAGCCTTCGTGGAGGACAAGATGCGGGAGTCGCTACTGAGATGGTTCAGACATGTTAGGAGAAGAAGCATTGATGCCCCCGTTAGGATGTATGAGAGGTTGGCCATGGAGAGTTTGAGAAAGGGTCGAGGTAGGCCTAAAAAGTACTAGGGAGAAGTGATTAGGCAGGACTTGGCATTGCTTCAGCTCACTGAGGGCATGACACTTGATAGGAGGGTGTGGAGGTCGAGGATTAAGGTGGAAGGTTAGTAGGTAGTTTATAGTGTTCACTGATAGGTTTAGTAGCATGCATTTCCCTTCATATTCTTATATTTTTATCACGCTATGTGGTTTCGTTCGCCTCAGGTATTGTATTCCCTGTTGCTATTATTGGATACTATTTATCCTTTATTACGATATGTGATTTTTTATGGTATGTGATTTATTTTCATAGTTCTTCCTTCCTTGCTTCCCTCTTCTTCTTCTTCTTGCCCTTCCTAAGCTGAGGGTCTATTGAAAATAGCCACTATACCTGCATTAGGTAGGGGTAAGGTCTGCGCACAAACTACTCTTCCCAGACCCCATATGTTGGGATCAAACTGGGTTTGTTGTTGTTATTGTTGTGTGTATTAGTTGTGTGTGGTGAATATTGAGGGATTGGAGACGAGAGTTGATCTCTTATTGATTAGTATGGTTGATTTTGTCATGATTCTTGGTATGGGTTGGTGGTCCCCTGTCATGCTATACTAGATTGTCATGCTAAGACCGTTATGTTGGCTTTGCCAGTGTTACCGAAGATCGAGTGGGGAGGTTCTCTGGACTATGTTCCCAGTAGGGTGATTTCATATCTGAAGGCCCAACAGATGGTTGGGATGGGGTGTTTGTCATATTTGACTTTTGTGAGGGACGTTGGTGCTGATACTCCTACTATCGATTCTATTCCGGTGGTGAGAGGCTTTCTGGATGCATTTCCTGCAGACCTGCTGGACATGCCACGACATGGATATTGATATTGGTATTGACTTGGTGCCGGGAACTCAGCCCATTTCTATTCCCCCATGACGTATTGCACTAGCAGAGCTAAAGGAATTGAAAGAGCAGATTTAGGAGCTTCTTGATAAGGGGTTCATTAGGCTGAGTGTGTTGTCTTGGGGTGCACCGATTCTGTTTGTGAAGAAGACAGATGGTACTATGCGGATGTGTATTGACTATAGGCAGTTGAACAAAGTTACAATTAAGAACAAGTATCCTTTGCTTCACATTGATGACTTATTTGACCAACTTCACGGAGCAAGAGTGTTCTCTAAGATTGATTTGAGGCGGAGGTATCATCAATTGGATTCGGGAATCAAATATTCTTAAGACGGCATTAAGGACCCACTATGGTCATTATGAGTTCCTTCTGATTTCTTTTGGGTTGCCCAATGCCCCAACAACATTCATGCATCTGATGAACATTGTATTCCATCCATATCTTGATTCGTTTTTCATTTATTGATGACATCCTAGTGTACTCACGTAGCCTGGAGGAGCTTGCAAAGCATAAGAGGATTGTACTACAAAGGGTGAGGGAGGAGAAACTTTATGGCAAGTTCTCCAAGTGTAACTTTTGGCTCAGTTCAGTGGCGTTCTTGGGACACGTGGTGTCTACTGAGATTTAAAGTTTTCTCTGCTTGGCCGGATATTATCATCGATTCATAGAGGGTTTCTTGTCCATTGAAGTGCCATTGACTAGGTGGACCCATAAGGGTGCTCTATTCAGGTGGTCTGATGAGTGTGCAGAGAGATTTCAGAAGCTCAAGACTGGTTTAACCACTACTCCCGTTCTAATTTTGCCTTCAGCATCAGGTTTTTATACAGTGTATTGTGATGCTTTGGGTGTGTATTGATGCAAAAGGGTAGAGTGATTGCTTATGCTTCACGCTAGTTGAAGCCTCATGAGAAGAACTACCTTTTTCATCATTTTGAGTTGGCAGCCATTGCTCATGAATTAAAAATATGGAGGCATTATTGCTACGACGTGTCTTATGAGGTATTTACGGATCATCGGAGTCTTCAACACTTGTTCAAGCAAAATGATCTAAATTTGAGGCAGCGGAGATTATTGGATCTACTAAAGGATTATGATATCACCAATTTGTATCATCACGGGAAGGCCAATGTGGCGGCCGATGCCTTGAGTAGGAAGACAGTGAGTATGGGTGGGCCTTCTATTTATTCTTGTTGGTGAGAGACCTCTTGCATCAGATGTTCAGGCCTTGGCCAATAAGTTCATGAGACTAGATGTTTCGGATCCTAATCGGGTTCTAGCTTGTGTGGTCTCTCGGTCTTCCATATATGATCGCATTAGAGAGCGTCAGTACGATGACCCCAATTTGCTTGTGCTTAAGGACACGGTTCAGCACAGTGATACCAATGAGGTTTCTATTGGGGATGATAGTTTGTTGCGGATGTATGTTCGAATTCTTGTGTCCAATGTATATGGATTACGTGAGTTGATTCTTGAGGAGGCCCAAAATTCGTGGTATTCCATTTATCTGGGTGCCATGAAGATGTATCAGGACTTGAGGCAACACTATTGGTAGAGAAGGATGAAGAAATATATAGTGGGGTTTGTATCTTAGTGCATAAATTGTCACCAGGTGAAGTACGACCACCAAAAGTCAGGCAGTTTGCTTCAGAGGCTTGAGATTCCTGAGTGGAAATGGGAGCATATCACTTTGGACTTCGTAATTGGGTTCCCACTTTGAAGAAGTTTGATGTTATTTGGGTGATTGTGGACAGGTTGACTTAATCTACATATTTCATTCCAGTTGGGACTACCTATTCCTCGGAGCGATTGGCTGAGATCTATATCAGCAAAATTGTTCGCCTTCACAGTGTGCCGGTGTCAATTATTTTAGATCGGGGCACGCAGTTCACATCTCAGTTTTGGAGAGCAGTGGAGTGAGAGTTAGACACACGAGTTTAGTTGAGTACAATATTCTCCCTTCAAACGGACAGACAATCCGAGCGCACTATTCAGATATTCAAGGATATGTTATGCGCTTGCATCATGGATTTCGGGGGTTCATGGGATCAGTTTATACATCTTGCAGAGTTTGCCTACAACAAAAGCTACCAATCGAGTATTTACATGACTCCGTATGAAACCTTGTATGGGAGACGGTGTCGGTCTTTAGTTGGTTGGTTTGAGCTGGGTGAGGCTAGATTATTTGGTACTGACTTGGTTCAGGATACTCTGGAAAAAGGTTAAGTTGATTCAGGATCTGCATTGCACGACACAGTCTAGATAGAAGAGTTACGTCGATCGAGAGGTTCATGATGTTTCTTACAAAGTGGGAGAGAAGGTATTGCTCATAGTTTCACCGATGAAGGGTGTTATGAGGGTTCGGGAAGAAGGTCAAGTTGAGCCCTCGGTAAATTGGCCCTTTTGAGGTGCTTGAGAGGATTATGGAGGTGGCTTGCATTGCTTCCTAGTCTATCGAGTGTCCATCAAGTGTTTCATGTTTCCATGCTCCAAAAGTATTTCGACGATCCGTCTCATGTTTTGGAATTCAACACAGTTCAATTAGATGGGTGTTTGACTTATGATGTGGAGCCGGTGGCCATTTTGGATCGGCAGGTTCAGAAGTTGAGTTCGAAGAACATAGTTTCAGTGAAGGTTCAGTGGAGAGTTCAGCCAGTAGAGGAGGCTACTTGGGAGACTGAGCGGGAGATGCAGAGCAGATATCCACACTTGTTTGAGACTCCATGTATGGTTCTGGACCCGTTCAAGGACGAACATTTTCTTTAGAGGGGGAGAATGTAACGACCTGGCCGGTCGTTTTGCGTATTATAGCCTCGTTTTCCTATTTATTTCTTATTGTCTTCTCATTTATTTTTATGTGACTTGCCGGGGTGGTTCGTCTGGTTTCGGTCATGTTTCGCAATGAGTTGGGACACTTAGTCCCAAGGTTGGAAGCCTAAGTTGAAAGAGTTAACCGGATGTTGACTTATGTGTAATTGATTTCAAAATGGAGTTTTGATTGTTCCTATAACTCTGTATGGTGATTTTGGATTTAGGAGTGTGTCCAGATATTAATTTGGAGGTCCATAGATGATTTTGGCATGAATTGGTGGAAGTTGGAAAAATAGAAGTTGAAGAGTTGAAAAGTTTGACTGCTTGTAGTTACCGGGCTCGAATTTTGGTTCCGGAAGTTGGAATAGGTTCGTTGTCATTTATGACTGGTGCCCAGAATTTGAGGTCAATCAGAGTTGGTTTGGTATGTTTCAGCAATTGTGTCAGAAGTTCATAAGTCCATTAGGCTTGAATCAATGTGCGATTCGTGGGTTTAGTGTTGTTTGATGTGATTTGAGACTTCGAGCTAATTTATACGATATTTTAGGACTTGTTGGTATGTTTGGTTGAGGTCCCGTGGCCTTCGGGTGAATTTTGGATCGTTAATAGATTGAAATTGGACTTAGAAGAATTTATGATGTTGCTGATGTCTGGTGCCATCGCACCTGCAGAGGATTGGTCGCAGGTGCGCGATCGCAGAAGAGAGCTTGGGGTTGCAGGCACGGTTTTGTGAGATTAGGGCAGTGTTCACAGCTGCAAGGAAGTTTTCCACATCTGCCAGGCCGCAAGTGCGACGAGTCTCTCCAGATGCGGATTTTAGTAGATATGGCTGATGATCGCAGAAGCGAAAGTTGGATCGCAGAAGCGGTGTTGCAGATGCGATGGCCGGGACACAGGTGCAGCTTGTCGGGTCCTTAAGTCGATTCCACAGAAGCTGCCCTTTTTCCGCAAATGCGGAGCCGCAGGTGCGAAGACGCCTGGGCAGAAGTTATCTCATTTTCGGACTTTGCAAGCTTGGTTCGAAGAAATATTTGAGAAGGGTTTCACTAGATTTCAAGAGGTAAGTAACTTTTGGTCATTTTTATCTATTAATATTAAATACCCATTGAATTTCCCACCTAGATTATGTGTTTTTATGTTGCAATTTTGGGAATTTTTGACTAGGGATTAAAGAGTATGATTTGGGGATTTGAGTGACGATTTCATGTCGGAATTGGGTAATTTTAGTATGGTTGGACTCCTTATTGAATGGGTGTTCATATTTTGTTAATTTTGTCGGATTCCGAGACGTGGGCCCAGGGTTGACTTTTGGGTTGACATTTTGACTTTTGTTAAAGAACCTAGCTTTATCACATGGAATTGATTCCTATAGCTAGTATTGATTGTATTAATTTATTTGTAGCTAGATTCGAGTTGTTCAGAGGTTGATTTGCGAGGTAAGGGCTTGTTGGAGTAGATATTTGCATGGTTTGAGGTAAGTAACACTTCTAAAATTGGTTGTGAGGGTATGAATCCCTGAAATATGTGTAATGTGGTTGGTGTTGAGGTGACACACATGCTAGGTAACGAGCGTGTGGGCGTGCAGCGTCGTAATTGTTTCTCGGTTGATTCCATGGAACTGTGTAGTCATATAATCATGTTATTATTCATTTATTCTCCATGTGTTAGAGAAATTAAGTTGTGATTCATGTTTAGGATATATGTTGGTATTGTTGGGACCCACAAATGTCGTTCTTTCGTTGTTGAGTTATTTTCATAAATTATAATTATGTACTCAGTCGCATTCATCATTTGCATATTATATCTCAGTCTCTGTTATCATTTATAGTAACTTCACGTATCATTGTTTTGGGCTGATCGGCATGAATGTTGTGAGACCGAGAGACTTGAGAGATTGATGACTGAGTGAGGCCGAGGGCCTGATTGCGGGTGATATTGATGGGATCGGGCTGCACACCGCAACAAGTTTTGTTGATTCATGATGGGATCATGATGGGATCGGGATGCACGCCGCAACATTTATTATAGATTCATGATTGGATCAGGCTGCATGGCACAACATATTTTATTAGCGCTTGGGCAAGATCCACCCCTTCGGAGTAGGACATACTAGTAGTGAGTGAAGGTACCGTACAATTCGAAGTGACTGAGTGTGATGAGTGTGAATTGAGATAGCCAGATTGAGTACTCTGAGAGAATGATACGTGAGGTTATCATTGTGATGCATTACATGTGACATGCACATTTGACATGTAGATATAGAGATGTAACATTCCTCATATTAGTCATACTTGGCATATTTTATCCATGTTGGGCTTAAAATTGTACTGTGTACAAACTGATTTTGAGTTTTCTCTGAGATATTACTGTCATTTTCCAGTCATATCTGTATTGTAAAATCTAGATTTTGATTGTACCTATCTGAGCTCGTCACTGCTTTCAACCAAATATTTGTTATACCACTTATTGAGTACATTGGGTCGGTTGTACTCATATTATACTCTGCACTTCATGTGTATATCCAGAAACTTTTAGACATGGGGGTTGCTAGGTTTGGAGCTTCAGTTGTTTGGAGACTTTTGAGGTAGCTGCCTTGACGTCCGCAGACCTCGACTCTCCTCATTTTCCTTTTATTTAGCATTGTTCTATCTTTCCAGACAGTTGTATTAGAAGTTTTGATTATGTTGATATTTAATAACTCATGTACTTAGTGACACCCAAATTTTGGGATTTTTGTATCGCGTCGCAGTATTTTCTTATCGGTTATTTACGAGATTTTTACTCATCGACTTATTTTATCATGTTTCCAATTTAAAAACGCGTGGTTATTTATGATTGTCGGCTTACCTAGTTCTGTAATAGGTGCCATCACAACATGTTGAATTTGAGGTTGTGACACTCGTACAAATTTGGATGCCCCTCTTGTAGGAAGACTCCGCCAAGAGCTTAGTCGGAGGCATCCGTTTGTACTTTGAATGTCTTGGACAAATCAGGAAGACTACTAGACATAACCGCTTTCAATGAGTTGAAGGTTATTGCTTGCTTGGGACCATAATCCCAAGGTGTAACTTTCATTTGGAGATCTGTCAATGGCACTGCAATGAGAGAGTAGTTTTTCACAAACCATCGATAAAAGTTGCATAGGCTACGGAACACGCTCAAGGCGTGGATATCCTTAGGCGTTAAAGGCTACTGCTTGCCTGGGACCCTAATCCCAAGGTGTGACTTTTTCTTTTCGAGATCTGTCAATGGCACTGCAATGAGAGAGTAGTTTTTCACAAAACGATCGATAAAAGTTGCATAGGCCACGGAACACCCTCAAGGCGTGGATATCCTTGGGCGATGGCTAATCTTTGATAACATGAATCTTCTATTGGTCCATCTTGATCTGCCCTTCCTTAATGACATGTCCGAGGAAGTCGATTTATTTTGGGAGAAGGAACACTTGGATTACTTCACATATAATTCGTGCTCCGATAGTTGAGCTAGGACCTTCCACAAGTGCTCCAAGATATTTTGCTATATATCACAATGTCATCAAGATAAACCACTACAAATTTGTCAATATACTCTCAGAAATCTTGGTTCATCGGGGTGAAAAATGTGGCTGGATCATTAGTCAAGCCGAATGGCATGACCAAGAAGCGTACGACCTATATCTTGTCACATACGTCGTCTTGTGTTCATCTCTCTCAGCAATCTGGACTTGCTAGTAAACTGTCTTCATATCTATCGTGGTGAATACTTTAGCACCACCCAATTTACCCCCCCCCCCCCCCCCCCCTAACAATGCTTAAAAAAGTAAACCAAAGTTATGTTACATCTCACGTTTCGTACGTTAAATTCTCGCCTTCAGTTAATCGACGTAGACGCGGGGATGAGGTTATTTTGAGATTAACATATTTATTCTATTTATAACAAGAGATAAGTATGTTCCATGAAGGATAAAGGATACATGAATTAAAGAAAAAGAATTTCGTTGAAGGTTGTCGATTTGGGATAAAATATGGTCCGAGCTATAATATTCGATATTTATGGACTAGTACCATACAAGGTACCATATGACCGTGATAGTATGATGTTAGAAATGAGTAGTATTTTAAATAATTTGAGATAATTCTTAATTATGTAGTTAATTGCTTAATTATCGGGTAACAGGATATTACCATGTTAATTAATGAATTAGTGGATAATGATTAAATCCCCCCCCCCCTCAACGTGGCAAGCTTTCCTAAGCTCTCTAAATGACTAATAGTGAAGATGGAAAAGGTGTCACACCTTAAAGTGACACCAAGCTTTCAATGAGGGGCCCACCTAAAGTAAGAGTAACAATCTCAAAAATTAAAATCATTCCCTACACCTTTTTCTGAAAAAGTTCGTCAAGCTTTAAAATTTTTTTGTTACAAGTTAGGAAGCCTTAAGTTCAACAAACTTTCCTTACAAAGAAAGTAAATTAAATCATTTCCAATATGCAAATGCATATTGTATATCATATAAGCAACGCCTAGGTCTTCAAAAATTCAAATTAACGTGAGATTTTACAATATTAAGGGAGTACGGTGTAATATTTCTCAAGAGAATCGACTCAGGTATGTTAAGGCTATCTCTTCTTTCTTTTTGGCATGATCCATACGACACGAGCGAAACGATAAAATGCACAACTTCCGTAAATGACTCTATTCATAGAAATACTAGGGGTGTTTATATACTTGATTCCCCATATGAATTATTATTATATCCTTTGTTCATGGGTCTAAAAAAAATAAGTATTTGATAAAGTTTATCCGACAGACAAATTGTTTTTATGACATTACGAGAAATCTTAGTAATATATTTCTAATGCATTTCATGCATTTATACATGTACATTGACCCATGACCAGATGGCGTTATATACGCGTATATATATGTATATGGGATATAGGAAAAAGTTACGACATACACACCACCACCTGATCAGCCGGTATATGTTGATGATTTTTCCCACAGTGGACGAGACGATATGATAGGATGCTCTTAGAGGCTTGATGATATTATGTACACCTATACCTATGCATGATACGACATTATACGCACGTGCAAGACATTATAAATGTTTCAGGATTTACAAAGTTATTCAAACTTACAGGTGGATTTCTTTATTTTATGTTTCGTCTATGTCTTTTATGTACTGATCTTCATGCCTTACATACTCAGTACATTATTCGTACTGATGCCCTATTTCTCGGGTCCTGCTCGTCTTTCCCGAAGGTGCAAGTTGGAAAGTCGACGGTCCCCCTTCTCAGGATCCTTGATCAGCGAGAGTTGGTGTGGTCCACTTGATCCGGAACTGCTTTTGATTTTAGTACGATATGCTTGTATATAGATATATGGGTATGACGTGGCTCAGTCCTATCTTTGTACAGTTGTATTTTCTATTAGATGTCTGTAGACAGTTATGTACAGTTGGATAGTAAGTAGCCTTGTCGGCTCGCCCCACTGTATTTCCGCATGTATATATACATATGTCTTTTGGACAGGTTTCCCTCGCATATGTTATTCATGTTTATATCTTAAACATATTCTTAAGGGTGTTCAACAGGTAGGGATTGGGCACCCGTCGTGGCCCATCGGTTTGGGTCGTGACAAAAGTGGTATCAGAGCAGTTCTGTCATAGGGTTGTCTATAGACCGTGTCTAGTAGAGTCTTGTTTATGGGTTTGTTGTGCACCACACTTATAGGCGGGAAACTACAGGACATATAGGATGTTATCCTATCTTTTTATCTTAGATCATGCGATATAAGAATTCATGTTCCTAACAATATGTTACATTTTCAGCGATGCCTCTACTACAACTGCCCATAAGGGAAAGTTCGTGGATGATGGGACTACTAGTCGAGCGCCATGAGTTACCAGGGCTCAGGGAGAGTCTCATAGTGAGATTCAATCTTAGACTTCACATACCCCGCCCTCTCCAGAAAGGCTCCGAGGGGAAACAACTTTAGCGCCCTCCACTATACTTTCATTCCCTCGGCCGGATGCACCAGGTCAGGAGATGAGGGATGTTATTCGGTTATTAACTCGATTAGTAGCCGCACATGCTCGGTGTCAGAAAGTAGGTATTGGTCATATAGATAGGTCCGTCAGTGTGAGGGTTCATGATTTCATTAATTTAGACCCTCTGATATTCACGGGGGCAGATCCGAACGAGGATCCTCAGGTATTTATTGATAGAATGCAGAGGACGTTGAGGGTAATGAAGGCCAATGAGACTGAGTCTGTTGAGCTAGCTTCCTATAGACTCCAAGATGTTGTTGTTAATTTGTACGGGTCTTAGGAACTGTCCAGAGGTGAGGACGCCCCTCCAGCAGTATGGCAGGAGTTTACAGAAGCTTTTCTTCGTCATTATCCGCCACCATAACTTAGACGGGCCAGAATTGATAGGTTTTTGACCCTTCGGCAGGGTAACATGAGTGTTCGATAATACAGTTTTCAGTTTGATTCGTTGGCTAGGTATGCTCCCACTATTGTATCTAAGATGGAGGATCGGGTTCACTAGTTCGTGATGGGGTTAGAACTGTACTTGCTTAACGATTGTATGTCGGTCTCACTTCAGCCGGACATGGATATTTCTTGTATTCAGGCATATGCTCAGGGTGCAGAGGAGCGTAAGAAGAAGCAGAGGATGGATCGTGAGCATGACAGGGCCCAGAATAAGAGAGTGAGGTCTTCGGGTCCTTCTGGTGAGTTTTGAGGTGGTCAGAGACAACAATACTCGAGGTACCCATTCTAGCCATCGGCTAGCGCGCCCCCGCAGTTTGGCGGTAACATATTTGATCATTCCACATATTTAGGGTCTGGTAAGAATTTTAGGGCCTTAGATTCTCAGTATAGGGGTGAATCATGTCAGATGAGGCCGCCCTTTCCACAATGTTCTCAGTGTGGTAAGCAGCATGCCGGGCAGTGTCGTATGAGGTTGGGTGTTTGTTATACTTGTGGTTATCCGGGCCACATTATGAGGGATTGCCCGACGAGAGATGATGCAAGCATAGTTTAGCCAGCGGGACCTGTAGCTGGTTCGTAATCATCAGTACGCCCCCCTAGGCAAGGTTCACAAGCACCAATGAGTCGTGGTAGAGGCAGAGGCGGAGCATCTAGCTTGAGCGGTCCTCAGAACCGCATTTATGCGTTGGCAGGACGACAGGATCAGGAGTCATCGCCTAATGTTGTTACAAGAATATTATCAATCTTCTCATATGATGTATATGCACTGATTGACCCAGGTTCCATATTATCATATGTTACTCCGTTGGTTTCTAGTAAGTTTGGAATAAAACCTGAATTGGTTAAAACTTTTGAGGTATCTACACTTGTTGGGGACTCAGTGGTAGCTAAGCGAGTATATAAGGGTTATATAATAGTGGTTCAAAGTCGATCTATCATAGCGGACCTAATCGAGTTAGATGTGGTAGAATTTGATGTTATAATGGGTGTGGATTAGTTGGCTTCTTGTCATGCAAGCGTTGATTTTAGATAAAAGATAGTCCTATTTCAATTTTCAGAGGAGCCCATTTTGGAGTGGAAAGTGTCACGACCCCAAATCCTAAACCGGCCGTGATGGCGCCTATCGTGGAACTAGCCTAGCCAACAATCACATAATTACAGTTTCTTTCTAAATCCCAACCAATTCCAACATTTCATAAAGTATATAGAATTACTGAATTCATTAGGCAAAATGAATAGCTAAATAGTCTAAACCATCCCAAAAACTAGAGTCAATAGGCCATGAGCATCGAAGAAGTTTACCAACAAGTCTACTATTATATTACAAAATCTCCGAAAGAATAGCTAGATACAAAAAAAGAAGGGAAAAACAGAGATGCTGCGGATGCTGAACAACTACCTCAATATCCCGAACTCCGGCTCAACACAAAATAGATGGCTAACGCTCGGTATCTGCACCTGAATCTGCACATAGGGGTGCGGGCAGTAATGTGAGTACGTCAACTCAGTAGTAATGCAAATAAATCAAGTCTAAGCGGCAAGAAACACATAAAAATCAATATCATTAGTTCACAATATGCACAGCATTTCCTTCCAACAGTATATACATAGATATATGAAATCATCATGCCTTAAAACCAACTTTAGAAAAATCCTTTGAAAAAATGGGGTTTTCCAACAATTTCAGAAATAAAAACAACTGAAAGATTTAGTACAAAAATGAGATAAATCATAAGTAGCCCCTCGGGCAGAACATCACTCAGCACCTCACAGCCACTCAGTATTAGCCCCTCGGGAAACCTCACTGTCACTCAATCCTCCTAATCACTCATCACTCGACGCTCGGCACTCAGCACTCAACACTCAGCACTCAGTAGGTACCTACGCTCACTGGGGGTGTGTACAGACTCCGGAGGGGGCTCCTTCAGCCGAAGCACTAATATCAAGCCACCTCGTGGCGTATCATATCCTCACAATCAGGCCCTCGGCCTCACTCAGTCAGAACCTCTCAAAAGCCCCTCAGGCATATCAGCAAAACGGGGTACTCGACCCAAAACATCATTTTATATCTCAAAGTAGTGTAAATAATGCAGAATTTCCAAAACAGTTAAGCACAACATGACTGAGTGTAAATCATAAATCAACAGTGAGGAAATATCAGTAACAAAAAGCCCCCAAGGGGTCTAAACAAGTCGGCACGAGGCCCCAAACATGCCTTATAGCCCAAATATAACAATAGTCTTTAGAACACAATTTAACATATGATTTAGAGTAAAATACGCAACTCAATGGTTGCCGCGGAGAGGACCAAATCCAATCCAAAAATCAGTGTGCGTCACATACTCGTCATCCGACATGTGCGCCACTCTAAAAACAGTGAGAAATATGAAGTCCGGGGTTTCATACCCTCAGCACAAGATTTATAACCATTATTTACCTCTACCTGGCCACAACACTAATCCGCGATGCTCTTGTCCCTCAAATTGGCTCCCGATTACTCCGTATCTAACCAAAACCAGATTAACATCATCAATATACGCTAAAGCAACACAACCCAATCAAAAACTTCAATTTATACAAAATTCTCAAAATTCGGCCAAACCCGAGCCCCAGGCCCATGTCTCGGAACTCGATAAAATTTATATCACTAGAAACCTCGTCCTCCCACGATTCTACACCATACCAAGAACACCAAAATCAAACCACAATTGCCTACCCAAATCGCCAAAAGAATTTTCCAAGCCTCCTCCCATTTTTCCAAACTTTTTCTACTTTAATTTTTAAAATTACAAGCCTAATCCGAACAAAATAGCATAAAAACGAGATTTAAAATCCGGGAACTTACCTCCACCGAAGACCCTCGAATTCCCTCTTCAATTCGCTCTCAACTCAGCTCAATCCACATGCAACAATGGAGAAAATGCCAAAATATTCGCGGAGGCACCATTTTATACTGTTCTGCCCAGTTAATCCACACCTGCGGACCTTTCCTCGCACCTGCGGTCCCAGGTGCGCACCTGGGAAATCCCACTAACAGTCCCAATTCTCGCACCTTCGATCCCTTTTCCGCACTTGCGGCTTCGTATGTGCGTCAAATTCTTCACACCTGCGGATTCCTCCTGTCTTGCCTATCTTCGCACCTGCAGCATCGCACTTGCGGCTGCCGGTCCGCAGGTGCGGCCACACCAGTATCTTAACACCAGCAACTAGTTGCTGCAAATTCTTATGTTCAAACCTCCGCCAACCATCCGAAATCAATCCCGAGCCCCTCGGGGCCCAAACCAAACATACCAATACACCCCATAGCATCATTCAAACTTATTCGAGCCTTCGAAACACCAAAAACAACACGAAAACACCAAAATTACATCAAATTCAAACCTATGAACTTTGAAACTTCTAAATTTTGCGAATGATGCCGAAACCAACCTAAACACATCCGATTGACCTGAAAATTTGCACACATATCCAAAATGACATTACGAACTTGCTCCAACTGTCGGAATTCCATTCAGACCCCCATAGCCTATTTTCCAATGCCCACCAGAAATTGCCACAAACTAACTTTTGCCAATTCAAGCCTAATTCTACACTGGACATCAAAACATCATTCCGAACGTACTCTTAAGTCCCAATCACCTAAAAAGCTATTCGAGCCATAAAATCCGCATTCCAAGGTTGTTTACCAATAAGTCAACTCTCAGTTTGACTTTTCAACTATTACGCTACTTTAAGAGGCTAAGTGTCTCAATTCTTACCATGACCACTCCTAACCCTAACCAACTGACCCAACACAACATAATAGGCTAAACAACATATGATAAGGCAGAAATGGGGGAATCGAGGCTAATCTCACACAACGACCGGTCGGGTCGTTACATCCTCCCCCTCTTAAGCAAATGTTCGTCCTCAAACGGGTCTAGAAACATACATGGAGTCTCGAATAAGTGAGGATACCTGCTCCACATCTCCCGCTCGATCTCCCAGGTCGCATCCTCCACCGGCTGTCCTCCCCACTGAACCATCACTGAAGCTATATCCTTAGACCTCAGCTTTCTGACATGACGACCCAAAATAGCCACTAGCTCTACCTCATATGATATATCACCCTCGAGCTGAACTGTGCTGAAGTCCAAAACATAAGACGGGTCACCAACATACTTCCGGAGCATCGCAACATGGAACACCGAATGAATACTCGCCAAGCTGGGAGGCAAGGCAAGTCTATAAGCCACCTCCCCAATCCTCTGAAGCACCTCAAATGGCCCAATGAACCTGGGACTCAACTTTCCCCTCTTCCTGAACCTCATAATACCCTTCATGGGTGACAACTTCAGCAACACCTTATCCCCAACCATGAAAGACACATCCCGGACCTTCCGGTCCGTATAGCTCTTCTGCCTAGACTGCACCGCGCGAAGCTGCTCCTGAATTAACTTCTCCTAACCCAACGCATCCTGAACCAGGTCTGTGCCCAATAGTCTAGCCTCGCCCGACTCAAACTAACCAACTGGAGATCTGCACCTCCTACCATATAAAGCCTCATACAGAGCCATATGGATACTCGACTGATAACTATTATTATATGCAAACTCCACGAGTGGCAGAAACTGGTCCCATGAACCCCCCAAAATCAATGACACAGGCATGCAACATATCCTCCAAAATCTGAATAGTATGCTCCGACTGCCCGTCGGTCTGAGGATGAAACGTTGTGCTCAACTCAACCTGAGTACCCAACTCTCTCTGTACGGCTCTCCAAAATTGAGATGTGAACTAAGTACCTCTGTCAGAAATGATAGAAACTGGAACCCCATGCAATCGAACAATCTCCCTGATATAAATCTCAGCTAACTGCCCAAAGAATAAGTAGTACCAACAGGAATGAAGTGCGCGGACTTGGTCAGCCGATCCACAATAACCCATATAGCATCATATCTCCTCGAAGTCTGTGGGAGTCCAACTACGAAGTCCATGGTGATCCACTCCCACTTCCACTCCGGAATATCAAATCTCTGAAGCAATCCACCTGCTCTCTGGTGCTCATAGTTGACCTGCTGACAGTTGAGACACCGAGCCACAAACTCAACAATATCTTTCTTCATCCGCCTCCACCAATAATTCTGCCTCAAATCCTGATACATCTTTGCGGCACCCGGATGGATCGAATATCGCGAATTATGGGCCTCGCCCAAAATCAAATCTCAAAGTCCATCTACATTGGGCACGCAAATTCGGCCCTGCATCCTCATGAACCCATCATCATCAATAACCACATCCCTGGCATCACCGTGACAGACCCTGTCATGAAGAACAAGCAAATGTGATCATCATACTGGCGTGCTCTAATCTGATCATAAAGAGAAGACCTGGAGGCTACACAAGCCACTACACGCGAAGGCGCTGATAGATCCAATCTCACCAACTGACCCGCTAAAACCTAAACATCGAGTGCTAAAGGATGCTCTACTACTGGAAGGTAGGCTAGACTCCCTAAAATCTCAGCTCTACGACTCATAGCATCGGCCACTACGCTGGCCTTCCCCAGATGATATAAAATAGTGAGGTCATAATCCTTGAGAAGCTCCAACCACCTCCACTGACACAAATTCAGATCATTCTGCTTAAGTAGATGCTGCAAACTATGGTGATCAGTTGAAAATCTCACAATGCACTCCATACAAATAATGACGCCAAATCTTCAAGGCATGAACAATAGCTGCTAGCTCAAGATTGTGCACTGGATAATTCTTCTCGTGCACCTTCAACTGTCTGGACGTGTAGGAAATCACCATACCATCCTGCATCAAAACCGCTCCAAGGCCAATTCTCGAGAAATCACAGTAAACTGTATAAGAGCCTGAACACGTAGGCAAAATCAATAATGGAGCGTAGTCAAAGCTGACTTGAGCTTCTGAAAGATCTCCTCACACTCCTCAGTCCACCTGAACTGAGCACCCTTATGGGTCATTCGGGTCATAGGTGCATCAATAGATGAAAATCCCTGTACGAAATGGCAGTATTACCCTAACAAACCAAGGAAACTGCGAATCTCAGTTACTGATGATGGTTTAGGCCAACTCTGCACCACCTCTACCTTCTTCGGATCAACCTGAATACCCTCACTGGACACCACACACCCCAAGAATGCTACTGAATCAAGCCAGAACTCACACTTTCGAAAATTTTGCATACAATATCTTCTCTTTCAAGGTCTGAAGCACAACTCTCAAATGCTGCTCATGATCCTCCGGAGATCGGGAATACACCAAGATATCGTCAATAAACACGATGATGAAAGAATCCAGATAAGGTCGGAATACACTGTGCATCAGGTGCATAAGGCTGCTGGGGCATTGGTCATCCTAAATGACATAACCACGAACTCATAATGGCCATATCTAGTCCTGAAAGCAGTCTTCGGGATGTTTGGCCCCCGAATCTTCAACTGATGATAACCGGAAAGTAAGTCAATCTTGGAAAATACCCTGGCACTCTGCAACTGATCAGACAAGTCATCTATATGAGGCAATGAATACCGATTCTTCACCGTAACCCTGTTCAACTGCCGATAATCAATACACATATGCATAGAACCATTCTTCTTCTTCACTAACAACACCAGTGCACTCCAAGGTGACACGCTAGGTCGAATGAACCCCTTATCTAGGAGTTCCTGAAGCTGCTCCTTTAATTTCTTTAGCTCCGCTGGTGCCATACGATAAGGTGGAATAGAAATAGGTTGGGTGCCTGGCACTAGGTCAATACCAAAATCAATGTCCCTGTCAGCGGCATACCCGACAGTTCTGTAGGAAACACGTCCGGAAAGTCACGGACCACAAGAACCGAATCAGTAGCGGGAGTCTCACCACTGACATCCCTCACAAAAGCCAGATAAGATAAACACCCCTTCTCAACCATGTGCTGAGCCTTCAGGTAGGAAATCACCCTACTAGGCATATACTCAGAAGGACCTCTCCACTCAACCCTCGGACATCCGGGCATAGCTAAGGTAACGGTCTTTGCGTGACAATCAAGAACAACATGACACAGAGATAACTAATCCATGCCCAATATCACATCAAAATTGACCATTCTGAGTAACAATAGGTCTACTCGGGTCTCCAGACCCCCGATACACATGGTCCACAACAACAGTATTGCCCACCGGAGTCGACACATGAACAGAGGTAACTAAAGATTCACGGGGCATATCCATAAAATGGGCAAAATATGAAGGAAACATAGGAATATGTAGAACTAGGGTCAAATAAAGCCAAAGCATCTCGGCAACAGACGGAGACAATACCTGTGATCACTGCATCGGAGGTCATAGCATCTGGCTTGGCTAGAAATGCATACATACGGGCCTGACCTCCACCTGCTCGACCTCCCCTTCAAGGGCAGCCTCTAGCTCACTGACTACCACCCCTGGCTGCGTGGACGGGTAGTGAAGTAACTGGAGCTGAAGTTGAGGGATGGCCCCTCTACTGAAAAAGAACCACCGGTACTACGGGGACACTGCCTCCACATGTGCCCAAACTCTCCACACTCAAAACAACTCCCTGGAGCTGGAGGCGGGGACTGATAGAAACCCCTGGAACCAGAATGGCCACTAGAAGACTCATGCATAGAAGAACTCTGAACTGGTGGTGCTCGAGTTTCACTCTGAGCTGGGAGGGCACCGAATGAAGTACGGCCTGACTGAGAACCACGTGGGCCATGCCCTGAAGATGTACCACTATAAGCTGGGCGGAATGACTGAGGAGGCCTGAATGAACGACCTTTACCATGCTGAAACTGTCCCCTCGAAGGAGCATCACTAGACCTGCCTGATCTACGAGGCCTCTTGGCCTCCCTCTCCTCCCGCTCCTGGCGGCGAACCGACTCAATATCTCGAGCAATATCAACAACCTGCTCACATGTAGCATTTGATACTCTCTCTCGAGTCATAAATAGGCGGAGCTGATATGTGAGTCCATCCACAAATCTCCTAACCCTCTCCCTGTCAGTAGGGACCAACTCGGTAGCATGACGAGCTAACTCTGAAAATCAAATCTCGTACTGTGTCACTGATAGCTCCCCCTGATGCAGCTGCTCAAAAAGCCTGCGCTGCTCCTCCTTATGTGACTAAGGTACATACGTCTCCAAAATGATAGTGGAGAACTGCTGCCAGGTGAAGGGCGCTGAACCAACAAGCCTACACCTCTCAAAAGACTCCCACCAAGTGAAAGCAACACCAGAAAACTAAAATGTAGCAAATGAGACCCCACTGGTCTCCAAAATCCCAGTAGTACGCATCATCCTCTGACACTTATCTAGAAAACCCTGGGCAGCCTCGCCCTCAGCACCACTGAATGTCGGAGGCTATAGTCTACTAAATCTCTCCAGTCTACGCTGCTCGTCCTCTAGCATAGATGGAACCAAGAAGTCCCGAACTGGAGCAACCGGCTGGGTTGGAACCGCCTCGGTGTCTGCTGGCCCTGAGTAGCCTGCTTAGATGTCCGGGCAACTAGAGTCTGACTGCCTCCCCCGGCCTGAGAAGTAGTGGCAACTGCCTGAGCAAGGGTGGTACACACCGTCAAGATCTAGGACAAGGTCTCCTGAAGACCTGGAATAACAATAGGCACTGTCGGTGCCTGAGCCTGTCCTGCTAGAGTATCTGAGGCGGGAATCTGACCCTGAACAATAGGGGGATCAACTGTCACTGCCCTGGCTGCTGCATGGGCTGGCCCCTTACCTCTACCACAACCTTGACTGCGGCCTTGACCTCTCGCTGGTCTAGCTGGCGGCTGATCGTCCTGATCGGTAGCACGAGTCCTCACCATCTTTGAGAGAAGGAAACAACAAAAGCTTAGATTTCCAGAACCAACAAAATGGCACGACAGAATCCAAGAAAATGAGATTGTTCCTAAGGGTTCCGCAGCCTCTCGAAGATAAGTACAGACGTCTCCGTACCGATCCGCAAGACTCTACTAAACCTGCTCATGACCGTTGAGTCCTATGTAACCTAGGCTCTTATACCATTTTGTCACAAATCCAAATCCGAAACCGGTGGGGATGGCGCCTATCGTGGAACTAGGCTAGCCAACAATCACATAATTAGAGATTCTTTCTAAAATCCCAACCAATTCCAACATTTCATAAAGTATATAGAATTACTGAATTCATTAGGCAAAATGAATAGCTAAATAGTCTAAACCATCTCAAAAATTGGAGTCAACAGGTCATGAGCATCTAAGAATTTTACCAACAAGTCTACTATTAAATAGCTAGATACAACAAAAGAAGGGAAAAACAGAGATGCTGCGGACGCTTAAGAGCTACCTCTATATCCCGACCCCGGCTCCGCACAAAATAGATAGCTAACACTCTGTATCTGTACCTGAATCTGCACACAGGGGTGCAGGGAGTAATGTGAGTACCCCAACTCAGTAGTAATGAGAATAAATCAAGTCTAAGCGGTAAGAAACACATAAAAATCAATATCATTAGTTCACAATATGCACAAGCTTTCCTTCCAACAGTATATACATAGATATGTGAAATCATCATGCCTTAAAACGAACTTAAGAAAAATCCTTGGAAAAAATGGGGTTTTCCAACAATTGCAGAAATAAAAACAACCGAAAGATTTAGTGTAAAAATGAGGTAAATCATAAGTAGTCCCTCGGGCAGAAACATGAATCATAAATTTCCCCTCGAGCAGAATATCATTCAGCACCTCACAGCCACTCAGTATCAGCCCCTCAGGCAACCTCACTGTCACTCATGCCTCCCAGTCACTCATAACTCGGCACTCGGCACTCAGCACTTAATAGGTACCTGCGCTCATTGGGAATGTGTACAAACTCCGAAAAGGCTCCTTCACTCCAAGCACTAATATCAAGCCACATCGTGGCGTATCATATCCTCACAACCAGGCTCTCAGCCTCACTCAGTCAGAACCTCTCAAAGCCCCTCGGGCGTATCAGTAAAACGGGGTACTCGACCCAAAACATCATTTTATATCTCAAAATAGTGTAATTAAGGCTGTGTTTCAAAAACAGTTAAGCACACCATGACTGAGTGTAAATCATAAATCAACAGTGAGGTAATAGCAGTAAAAAAAAAGCCCCCAAGGGGTCTAAACAAGCCGGCACGAGGCCCCAAACATGGCTTAGATCCCAAATATAGCAATATTCTTTAGAAAAAAATTTAACATATGATTTAGAGTAAAATACGCAACTCAATGGTTGCCGCTGAGAAGACCAAGTCCAATCCAAAAATCAGTGCGCGCCACATACTCGTCATCCGACATGTGCTCCACTCTAAAAACAGTGAGAAATATGAAGTCCGGGGTTTCATACCCTCAGGACAAGATTTATAACCATTACTTACCTCTACCGGGCCACAATACTAATCTGTGATTCTCTTGCCCCTCAAATTGGCTCACGATTTCTCTGAATCTAACCAAAACCAGAATAATATCATCAATATACGCTAAAGGAACACAAACACAATCGAAAACTATCAATTTATACAAAATTCTCGAAATTAGGCCAAACCCGAGCCCCGGACCCACGTCTCAGAACTCTATAAAATTAACATCACTAGAAACCTCATCCTCTCACGATTCTACACATACCAAGAACACCACAATCGGACCACAATTTCCTACCAAATCGCCAAAAGAATTTTCCAAACCTCCTCCCATTTTTCCAAACTTTTTCTACTTTAATTCTTCAAATTACAAGACTAATCCAAACAAAATAGCATAGAAACGAGTTTTATAATCCGGGAACTTATGTCCACTGAAGACCCTTGAATTCCCTCTTCAATTTGCTGTCAACTCAGCTCAATCCAAATGCAACAATGGAGAAAATGCCAAAATATTCACGGAGGCACCATTTTATACTGTTCTTCCCAGTTAATCCGCACTTGTGGACCTTTCCCCGCACCTGCGGACCTTTCCTCGCACCTGCGGACCCGCACCTGCGGTCCCAGGTGCGCACCTGCGAAATCCCACTAACAGTCCAAATTCTCGCACATGCGATCCCCTCCAATTCATCGCACCTGTGGATTTGTCCTATCTGGCCTATCTTCAAACCTGCGTAGGGTCTTTTTCACCTGTGGCATCGCACATACAGCTTCCCGTCCGCAGGTGCGGCCACACCAGTAGCTTAACACTACCAGCTATTTGCTGCAAATTCCTGAGTTCAAACCTCCACCAACAATCCGAAATAAATTCTGAGCCCCTCGGGGCCCCAACCAAACATACCAACACACCCCATAGCATCATTCAAACTTAGTCGAGCCTTCGAAACACCAAAAACAACACGAAAATACCAAAATTACATCAAATTCAAACCTACGAACTTTGAAACTTCTAAATTTCGCCAATGATGCCGAAACCAACCAAAACACATCCGATTGACCTGAAAATTTGCACACATATCCAAAATGACATTACAAAACTGCTCCAACTTTTGGAATTCCATTTCGACCCCGATAGCCTTTTTTCCATAGCCGACCAGAAATCGCCAAAAATAAACTTTTGCCAATTCAAGCCTAATTCTACACCGGACATCAAAAATTCATTCCGAACATTCTCCTAAGTCCCAATCACCTAAAAAAATCTATCCAAGCCATAAAATCCGCCATTCCAAGGTCGTTTACCAATAAATCAACTCTCAGTTTGACTTTGCAACAATTAGGCTACTTTAAGAGACTAAGTGTCTCAATTCTCACCACGACAACTCATAACCCGAACCAACTGACCCAACACAACATAATAGGCTAAGAAACATATGATAAGGCAGAAATGGGAGAAACGGGGCTAATCTCACGGAGCGACCGGTCAGGTCGTTACAGAAAGGTAATACGGTGTCGCCGAGAGGTAGATTTATTTCCTATCTCAAGGCAAGGAAGATAATCAGAAAGGGCTGTATTTATAATTTAGTTCGGGTTCATGATGTGGAAGTCGAGTCATCAACCATTCAGTTCTGTGGTTAATGAGTTTCCCGATGTCTTTCATGATGAACTTCCGGGTCTTCTGCTAGAGAGAGAAATTTAGTTTGCTATTGCCTACTACCAGATACTCATCCAATATCTATTCCTCCCTATAGAATGGCCCCCGCAGAGCTGAAGGAGTTGAAGGAACAACTAAAGGACTTGCTTGAAAAATGATTTATTAGACCTAGTACATCACTGTGGGGAGCACCTGTGTTATTTGTGAGGAAGAAAGATGGTTCCTTATGGATGTGTATTGATTACAGACAGTTGAATAAGGTGACGATGAAGAATAAGTACCCGCTCTCGAGGATTGATGATTTATTTGATCAGTTGCAAGGTGCCAAGTGTTTTTCAAAGATAAACTTGAGGTCCGGGTACCATAAGGTATAGGTTAAGGAGGAAGATATTCCAAAGACAGCATTCAGGACCAGATACGAGCACTTTGAGTTTTGTGTTATGTCATTCGGTTTGACCAATGCCCCAACAGTATTCATGGATTTGATGAACCGTGTGTTCAGGCCCTTTTTAGATCTGTTCGTAATTGTATTTATTGATGATATATTGGGGTATTCTCATTTAGAGGCTGAGCATGCAGATCATTGGCGTACCGTGCTCAGAGTATTACAAAAAGGGAAGTTGTATGCAAAATTCTCTAAATGTGAATTCTGGTTGAACTCTGTAGCTTTCTTTCAGCATATCATTTCGGGCGAAGGCATCCGGGTGGATACACAAAATATTAAGGCATCAGGGTGGATACACAAACGGAGTTTCCAGGCATTGAAGGACATATTAACTTGAGCACCGGTTCTAACGCTCCCAGAATGGATCGATGGTTATGTTATCTATTGTGACACCTCAGGCGTTAGGTTGTGTTGTTTATTGATACATCATGGTAAGGTTGTAGCTTATTCCTCTAGACAACCTAGAAAGCACGAGAAGAATTACCCGACCCACGATTTAGAGTTAGCCGCAGTGATTCATGCACTAAAAATATGGAGGCACTACTTGTATGGCATTCATGTTGATATGTATATGGATCGTAAGACCCTCTAGTATATCTTCAAGCAAAGCGAATTGAATTTACGTCAAAGGAGGTGGTTGGAGCTACTTAAAAATTATGACATTAATATTTTATACCATCCGGGGAAGGCGAACGTGGTAGCCGATGCCCTCAGCCATAGATCTATGGGTAGCCTATCATATTTACAGCCATAGAAGAGGGGAATAGCCAATGAGATTCATTATCTAGCTAGTCTTGGAATTCGATTACTGGACTCAGGTGATATTGGAATTACTATTCAAGATACGACAACGTCCTCGTTAGTAACTGAAGTGAATGAACACCAGTACGAGGATCATGTGTTAGTTCATTATAAGGATACCACCCCTCAGAAGGAGAAAGCATCATTTGATATTGCAGAAGATGGGGTCCTCAGATATCGAGGACGATTATGTGTCCCTAATATTGCAGAGCTGCATCGGCAGGTTATGGGAGAAACTCACTATTCTCATTATTCTATCCATCCAGTAGCAAAAAAGATGTATCATGATGTCAAGGAGGTATATTGGTGGGATAGAATGAAAAAGGATATAGCGGAGTTTGTTGCTTAGTGCCCTAACTGTCAGCAGGTTAAGATTGAGCATCAAAATACTGGTAGATTATTGCAGGCTATGGAGATTCCGACTTGGAAATGGGAAGTAATTAATATGCATTTCATCGTAGGCTTACCGCGTACCCAATGAAAGTTCAATTCTATATGGGTGATTGTTGATAGGCTTACAAAATTAGCCCATTTTCTACCCGTTAGGACTACATATTCCGCAGAGGATTATGCAAGACTTTGTATTAAGGAGATAGTACGACTGCATGGTGTCCCTATCTCTATTATCTCTGATCGAGGAGCTCAATTTACATCTAACTTCTGGAGGTCCTTCCAAAAATGGTTAGGGACTCAGGTAATTCTTAGTACAACATTTCATGCCCAGACAGACGGACAAGCCTAGCGTACTATTCAGACACTTGAGGATATGTTACGAGCTTGTGTGATAGACTCCAAGGGTAGCTAGGATGATCATCTACCGCTTAGTGAGTTTTCATATAATAATAGCTACCATTCCAGTATTCATATGGATCCATACGGACGAAGTGTAGGTTGCCTATAGGGTGGTTTGATGTTGGGAAAACTACGTTAGTAGGACCAGAATTGGTACAACAGGCAATCGAAAATATTAAGCTTATACAGAAAAGGCTGTTAGCAGCTCAAAGCCGTCAGAAGTCTTATGCGGATTATTGACGGTGAGACTTGGAATTTCAGGTTGACGATTGGGTATTCCTAAAGGTATCACCGATGAAAGGCGTCATGAGATCCGGAATAAATGGAGAACTTAGCCCTCGGTACATTGGACCATATAGGATCATACGCAAGGTAGGATAAGTAGCATATGAGTTAGACTTGCCTTCTGATTTGGAATTTGTACATCCAGTCTTTCATGTGTCTATGCTCCATAATTGTGTCGGAGATCCTTCTAGAATCATGTCAGTTGAAAATGTTCAGGTCACAGAGCAGCTATAATATGAAGAAACTCCTATTGCTATACTAGACGGACATGTTCGGATATTGAGAACTAAAGATGTAGCTTCGATGAAAATACTTTGGAGAAATAACAATGTGGAAGAAATGACTTGGGAGGCCGAAGAAGACATGAAGTCTAGATATCCTTACTTATTTCCTCCTCCAGAGAAGGGTCTGACTGAGACATCACAACCTTAAGGTACGTGTATGAATTCTTGTGTTAGTTATTGTCATTGGTCATGTGAGGCCATTGTTGTTATTAATGATTGTGGTCCAATGTGGCGTTGAATTATTGAGTTTCTACATGAAGAGTTGGTAGTAGTATTATTACAAAGGCGACACTGCCAAAGTTATATTTATCCCGGGGAATTGAACATTCGAGGACGAATGTTTCTAAAGGGGGAAGGATGTTACATATCGCGTTTCGTACGTTAAAGTCCCGTCTTCAGTTAATCGACGTAGACACGGGGATGAGGTTATCTATAGATTAACATATTTATGCTATTTATAACAAGCGATAAGTAAGTGTCATGAAGGATAAAGGATACACGAATTAAAAAAATGAGTTTCGTTGAAGGTTGTCGATTTGGGATAAAATACGGTCCGAGCTATAATACTCGATATTTATGGACTAGTACCATACAAGGTACCATATGATCGTGATATTATGATATTAGGAATTAGTAGTATTTTAAAAACTTTGAGATAATTTTTAATTATGTAGGTAATTGGTTAATTATCGGGTAACGGGATATTACCAAGTTAATTAATAAATTAGTGGATAATGATTAAAATCCCCCCCAGCCCCAATGTGGAAAGCTTTCCTAAGCTCTCTAAATGACTAATAATGAAGATGGAAAAGGTGTCACACCTTAAAGTTACACCAAGCATTCAATGAAGGTCCCACCTAAAGTAAGAATAACAATCTCAAAAATTAAAATCATTCCCTACACCTCTTCTGAAAGGGTTCATCAAGCTTTAAGAATGTTTTGTTTCAAGTTATGAAGACTTAAGTTCAACAAACTTTCCTTAAAAATAAAGTACATTAAATCATTTCTAATATGAAAATGCATATTGTATATCATATAAGCAACACCCAGGCCTTCAAAAATTCAAATTAACGTGAGATTTTGCAATATTAAGGGAGTAGGATGTAATCTTTCTCAAGAGAATCGACTTAGGTATGTTAAGGCTATCCCTTCTTTCTTTTTGGCATGATCCATACGACACGAACGAAACGAGCAAACGAACAATTTCCATAAATGACTCTATTCATAAAAATAATAGGGGTGTCTATATAATTGATTCCCCATGTGAATTATCAATATTTCTTCTGTTCATGGTTCTCAGAAAAATATGTATTTGATAAAGTTTATCCGACATGCATATTATTTTTATGACATTCCCAGAAATCTTATTAACGTATTTCTTATGCATTTTATGCATTTATACATGTACATTGACCCATGACCAGATGTTGTTATATATGCGTATATATATGTATATGGGATATGGGAAAAAGTTACAGTGTTATATACGCACCACCACCTGATCAGCTGGTATAGGTTGATGATTTTTGCCCACAGTGGCCGAGACGATATGATGGGATGCCCTCAGAGGATTGATGATATTATCTACACCTATACATATGCATGATGCGACATTTATACGCACGTGCATGACATTATAAATGCGTCAGGATTTACAAAGTTATTCAAACTTACAGGTGGATTTCTTTATTTCATGTTTCGTCTATGTCTTTTATGTACTGATTGTTTCACCCTTAATTTATTTACCAATCAATCTCTAATTAGACTGAGTTAGAATTAATTAATACATTTTTGTGGAGTTTTCAGTTAATTTAAATTAATTAAGTAGTTTAGATTAGTTTAAAAAGAGAATTAAATCGGACCTGGGCCAAGAAATACCCATGCCCAATCGCTATCTCTATACACTCAAACAACCCAGCCCAAATCCCATAGCCCACCCGGCCTGCCCCTACACTACCCAAACGACCCCGTTTAAATAAGGATCAATCACAGCCATTGATTGAGTTAGATCAAACGGCTGGGAACCCCTCTCACAACCACTATAAAACTGTTCAAACACTCACCACCCCCCTCATTTTGTTCAAAGCTTAACCGGTGGTTCCGCACCCCATCCCTCCGTCTCTCTCTATTCTGTCTCGACCAAACCCTAGCCACCCTAGGGTTCCGCCGATCGGAAATCGCCTCCGGTGGCGGAACTTCTCCAATCGACCCCAACTTTTAACCAGATGATCCTCACCCTTCTCTCAATCACCTCCCGTCATTGATTCCACCAAAATCCCACCCAAAATCACCTGATTTCAGATCTAATAATCTGAAAAACCTAAAATGCTACAACAATCGACTTCGAACGATTCAACGATTTGGACCTACATGAGTCAGTTGCTCTTGATAAGAGCAATTGATTCATATGGGTTTGACTCGTTTTCAAACCCTCCAGAATCCAGCCAAGGTCCGGCCATTTCACTCTTTCCGGCCAAACCCTTTAATAGGTATTCTCTTTCCCTCCTTGTTATTTTCCATGTTATTAAAACCAAATCTCATGTCAATCACTGTTTTAGGCTATTTCAGTTTATTTGATTTGTTTTCTTTTGGTTTTTTTTCTTCTGCTTTCTCTTCTTGCTCGTTGATTAATTATTCTTAATCTGTTCTTGGTTGACTAAGAAGAATCAAAAGCAACAAGATGTTTAACTTAACGATATTGTTTTACAATAGAACTATATGTTGTAATTCCTTTTCAACCTTTTTTTCTTTTCTATTAAAAGAAACCTGCCACTATTCATTTGATATCATTTGGATTAGATTCTATTTTCCTTTACTTGTTTCTCTTAATTAGTTTTGAACCCTGTTCTAGTTTTATCATGTTTAGTTTAATTCGGTTTGTCGATTAATGACTATGATTATTTGTTAATAATGCCTTTGGTATATGTTAATTGATTACTATAAATTAATCAGTACGTGTTAGTTAGTTGTTTAATGAAGTCGCTTTAGGTTTCACATTTACTTAACTGTTTCTGCCCTTAATGTGACTACTATTCTGAAAATTGCTTCCTTTTCTACTTGACTGTATTAATCATTAAGGTAGCCAATCAACCGATTAGGTACTTATTAATTAGGTAATTAGGAGATAATTATACCCGATTAACTAAATATACCTTTGAAAACTAATAGTTTAATTAAAAGACTAACTCTAAGAGCCTAATTAACTGGTTAAGCTTGAATTGGCAGCTAAGATAAGCAATTGACTAAGTCTAAAAAACAAATGATTCACCTAGTCTCCCATTTAAATAATTTCAACTCCTTCAACCTAAAACTAACTTAGGTAGCCTCTTGAGTAATTAACTGGAAAAAATTTCTTCTTTTGTTTAAGATAATTAGTTTAGGTTTGATTAACTAAAACAAATCATTTAACCTAAGTTAAGAAAACTAAGTTGACTAACCTTAATTAAGCCCAATTAAACTGATTAATTAATTGATTTACACCTAAGCTTAATAATTGGTTAAACCTCTGATTTTAGCTACTCAAATTGAATTAACTTAAGTAAGTCAGTTAGCCTAAATTAAGGAATTAAATTGATTGACCTACTTTATTTAATTAACTTAAATATAGATAATTAGTATGAAAACTATCTTTAGGCATTTAATCAATTAACCTTTAATTAGTTAACCTAACCTTGGTTAAAGAACAACTAGAAGTCACCTAAGGGACATAACTAGTGTTAGTTAACTAGAGTTAAATGATAACCCAAGCAAGTAACCCTGGTTACCTAATGGTAAATACATGGGCTTCAAGGGGTACATTAGGAAATATATATTAGGAAACAGATTTGCAAGGGTAAAGAGGTCTTTTAATGAGTAAGAAAGTTCTAGAATAGGGGCAACTATCCCAAAGATAGGGTTGACAGCTGCCCTATGTACTATTGAATGCTGTTTTTCAGCTTTGGATAGGGAATATTCAAAAGAGTATCCATTCCCAAATATCATATAAATAGACTTTCTTTTTACATATTCAGGGGACGTTTTTTTGAACCTTGGGCCCTGCTTAAAATCTGGACACCGAAATTTCATATACACACACAGTAGAAATCCTATACTGAAAGAACACTCGATTAGGTATAGAAATATCTGAAAAGATCTGATTTTCTTCAGTCTTGGTATTCTTGAACTTGGGTGGTAGCTGACTGGTTTTTCTGGGTTTTAAAAGTTTATCCAGTTGAAATCTGTTTTCTTGCTTATCTTGCTTCAATTTCTGGTTTTCCAAGCTCTCACTTTCTGGGCTTCTCTACTGCTGGTCTTGTTTCGTGTTAGTTGTTGTGTTGATCTCCAGTTTTTAACATTTGACCTTTATTTGGTAAAATTTTCTGTTGCTTTACTCTTAAAAGGTTATGTATTAACTCTTCTTGTTCTCAATGAAATGCTGAATTGGAACTCTCTTCTTTTACTCATTGCTTAAGTTGGTTGTTCTTGATAAATAAGGTTGTTTCTTCTAATGTATGTAAATGTGGTTTTATAGATGTTTGTTAGCATGATAATGAACCTTTGAGTGTGACAAATACTGTTTTGATATTGGTATTTTTTTGTTGGTGTATGTGGTTTAATGACCGTTTAGTTAATATTCATAATTCCAAATAATAGAACAAGCTGCACTAGGATGACTGAATCTGGCCTTTTCTAGGGTCAGATTTTTTCCCTAAGGTTGCATAAAATATGCTTTCAATTGAGTCTCTTTGGTCAATAAAGAGATTCAATAAGCAAGTCTCTAGATAGGTTAGTATTAGCACTAGGGTAGATGAGTTTGACTGGTTGATAGTCAAATTCACCCCATAGTAGTGCATAAACACTAGTTGGTTGAAGTTTACCCCTCAAAAGAGTATAAAGGATGTAGTTAAGAAGGGCATTAAGGTGAGGAATTTGAACCCTTGAATGGTCAAATTCATCCCCTAAAAATGCCTAGATAATTAAAGTACCATATAGTTTAGAATTATGTTAATGTTAGCACTAAGGTAGGTGAATTTGACTCTTTTGATAGTCAAATTCGTCTCATAACAGTGCATAAACAGTAGTTAAGTTGCTGGAATTGTCCTTTCAAAGGATGTAAAAAGGACAATCAAAGGCTCACTAGAGGAGAAAATCTGGAATCCTTTATGCTGATCAAATTTATCCTCTCGAAACGCCTAAATAATCAAGTTAAGGAATTAATATGGACTAAAGGTCCCAAGTATAAAAAAGACAAGTCCAGAGGTGAGTTGATCCTCCTATGATCACATTCACCCTGAGAAAGTGCGTAAATGATTCTGCCAGGTAATATGGTTTGAACACAAGCATTATCAGAATTAAAATTGCCCTTCCCGTGGTCAGTTTGGTTCTGAGTTGCATAACACTCAATCAATTGGGGTGTTTACAGATTCCAAAGAGAAGGCTCAAACGTAAGACTTCAAGGGAGTTTCAAGTTAGCAAATTAGTTAGAATTTTATTTTTAGTTTCTTCCATTCTAGAAAGTGTATAGTGGTAGTCAAGTTATAACCCCCTCCCCGTATTTCTTGTGCTTTCGTTGTAATGTAATTTAAGACTGGACTGTACGCTTAATTTCAATTTTATTCATGTTCCTGAAATTTCGAGTTTACATTTTTCTGTTCTGCAAATGATATTAAAAACGTATGTAAAACCTGTATAAACACCCCGTTTGGATTTTTATTGGAAAAGATCGCTATTTCAAATTCAGTAGAGTTTCAACATGAATAGAATCAATACATTATCTTGTGTCTCATAAATATATGAAAATCAATGTATCCATACGTGTGAATTTTAAGCTTTTTGAAACATGAGATCAGTTTGTTTTAAAATGATAAGAATCACTGTCTCAAAAAAAAAAATTAATAAGACTGCATGTGGTTCAATCTTTTTGCTAGAAACCATAAGAGTTCTGAAAGTAGCACGATTTTGCCTTGCCAATCAACTTCAGAATAAATGAGTATTTTAGATTCATGTTTAGGCTGCCAAAAATGGAAAACCAGTAAATCCGTTGCGTTATGCTCATAAGTGTATGTATGAATGAACGTATAGTTTTGATTACCATATTTCCTATTTATTCATCAAACTGGAAGGTAAAGATTATTAAGACTTAGTTGGATTTCCTGAACTAGTGACCTCCCTATAAATTAGCCATAATTAAGATTGGCCAAAAGAGTTAAATGATAACTTGGGCTAAATATGGCCATAACCCAAGATTTGTGTCCTTTAGAATTTAAGCTTAAACAATCTTCCACATATCCTTTAGGTCAAAAAATACATCTTTAGGTTGAAATTTGGATAAAAGAATCAACTATTATCTCAAATTACCCTAAACTACACTCGGGAGTGGCAACTCATGCCCCCGACCCTCACTCCAAACAACTAATAAAACGCATATAGCAACCACGTGTGCATTTCATGTGACGTGATTACCATGTGTTCAAAAACAATAAGTGTACGTCATCGTAACTTGTCCAAGATAAATCTATAAAACGTCCTAATTGATTTTAAAAACTAAAATATTCCTTCAAATAGAAAACATAAAGAATAATCAAACATCGCCTCAAATAGGCACTATAAAACAGTCACGACCATAGTCTTGACTACGCAATCTACACTCGGATGCGACAACTCATGTCCCCATCTTCAACTTCAAATTATATTAAAATCACGTGTTGCAATTGCGGGTGCATTTCATGTGGCGTAATTATAATATGTCCAAAAACAAACAAGTGCACGCCATCGTGACTTGTTTCAAGATAAATCCATAAATATTAAAAGCGGCTAAAAACTGAAAAAGGTTAAAAAAAAAGCACAATAGGTTCAAAATATGTAAATGATTAGATAATTAGGTCAAATATTAATAGATAAGCGACAGTTCTAGAACCACGGAATCTGGGAATGCCTAACACCTTCTCCGGGGTTAATAGAATTCCTTACTCGGATTTCTGGTCGCAGACAAATTAAAATAGAGACAAAAATTCCTCGGTTTGGGATTTTAAAACAAAACGGTGTCCCGGAGCATCGTCAAAAATCCGGGTGGCGACTCTAAAATAATAATAAGTCCAAAAATCGAATAATATCACTTTAATTGGAAAAACTCCCTTATTACCCTCACCGGTGAAAAAAGAGGTGTGACAGCTCTGGCGACTCTGCTGGGGAGTGTGGAACCCAGAATCTCTGGTTCAGGGTTTAAGAATTCGAGCTTAGAATAAACTGTTTTATTTGACTTTATTATCTGATTCTTACATGTTTAAACCTAACGTGCTAAATGTCGCTTTTTACCTCTTTGATATTATCTGAACTGTATATATTGTGCCGAAACCCTTTTCTCTCTGAGTCTTCTAAATCATCTGGGAAATGTGCACTTTGTGTGACTTCTTTTCGGTTAGAGTCATATCCAAATTTTAGAACGAGGTATGGACAAGTTGCAAAGCCGGTGAAGCTTCTGTATTCCCGGTACGCTGCCCCCCCCCCACCCCGGCTCGAGCTGTCCGCTCAGGTAAGCCTGGTCTAGAACAAAACCCCAGGATTTAAACTTAGTATAACATAGCTTCATGTCGGATCCCTAGTAGGAACGATTACTTGCATCACATGCATTTGACATAGGGGACTCAACACAGGGGTTGGGTCCGTCTAAGACAGGTGTACCCAAAAATAAAAGACTACCCTGATGCATCTTACCTGCTATGTATGCATTTGTTTATTTTAGCTCGTGTATTGACCGGCTAAAATAAAAAAAAAGGAACAGAAAAACCAAGAGTGAGGTAGAATAGAAAATTCACCTTATTTTGAAAATCTCCGTATTTATCCCGAAACTCTGCCAAAATTTCTGAAAAATAATATTCCAAAACAAAATGAGTAGGTGTATATTTTTAATCAGTCAAGATTTTTCCCGAACTACGCATTGTTTGATTCTCACCGGTGTGGGATACGTAGGCAACCCTCATCGGGTCCAACTTTATTTTTCAAAATCAAAAGATATAATCCTAAATAAAATTAGGTGACGCCATTCTTGCATAAATAGCCAGATTGCCCGCAAGGCTATTTTTTGTAAAAAGTAGCCGCCCGTGGTTTATTTTTAAATTTTAATCCAATTTGCAAACACAGCCTTAAAAACTTCATACCCAAAGTATTGAAGGGCTGTATTCGCAAAGATGGTCCATTTTTTTTTATTACAAAACCCTTTGTAAAAATAACATTTTTTCATTCGGTCAAAATTTTTGTGGTTTTAATCAAAACGAATATGCAGATGAATACAGTTGAAAATATTCTCTTCAGGGCCGTCGACGAAATCCCTTTAGGACTCCATATGTGGTGGAGTGACTTGGGGGAAACTAGTGGAAAGTCTTCTGTGAAAGCTTTAGGCGGACTTACTGGTCTTCTAAAAATCAAGCCAAGGTTGGACATCGTCGAGGCTCTAGTATCGTTTTGGGATACCGCCCACAACGTGTTCCATTTTTCAAACTTTGAGTTGACACCCATGCTAGAGGAAATAGCGGGGTATGCTGGTCTCAATGACAATCTTAGAAGTCGGTACCGGGTGGCACCCAGGGCAGTAACTCCACATAATTTCTTGGATCTTTTGAACATTAGTCGGGACGTCCAAGACCCACACCTATCCGAAGGATTCTACACTTTCTATTTTCTATACAAACGATATGGAGATCCCCGGGGCTATGAAGCTGACAACACCAGCCTAACTCACAAAGACCATGCTAAATGGGAAGCCCGTTGGGGCTAGCGTTCGTGGTAGCATTCCTGCGCATTTTAATTCGCCCGAGGAGTGACAGACTCAAAGATATCAGACTGGTAGGGATGGAGGATTTCATGATAAAAAAGTCCAATGGAACCTTTATACCATTGGTTTTAGCTGAGATTTACCGCGCCTTGACGATTTGCTAGTCTGGAGGAAAATTCTTTGAAGGGTGCAATCTACTCCTGCAAATTTGGTTGATCGATCACCTCTGTCACCGCCCAGGCTACATGAACTATGGCTTAACCGGTGTGAATTGCATCTGAGAACATGGTACTCGGTTGGAGGGCCATAAATTTCCTAAGGGCACAGAGGCCTGGCACTCATACTTGAGTTCATTGACTGCCGACCGAATCGAGTGGACATTAGGGTGGCTCCCTGTCGGCGAGGTTATCATATGCCCCGCACCGGGTCTTACGGCAGTTGGGAAGACAACAGGGTGTTCCACATGACGAGGATTTAAGCCAACAAGCCATTGAGTTAAGCCTGAGAGCTGTATTTCTTGAAGGCAGGGTCCGTGAAATCTGGAACGAGTGCAGATTTTTAGAACCTCAGACTCGGGTGAGAAATTTGTCCAAGGGGGAAGTGGAGCCCGCCTACACTTCTTGGTATTTCATAAGAGGTAGAGAGCACCAAGAACCAGAGGGACCTGCGAAAAGACCTCACATACAACATTTTACTAAGAAGGCGCAAGAACACTGGGTTTTGTTAGAGAAGGAAAACAACTACCGGGCTACCATAAGTAAACTAGAGGCCCAGATCATGGAGCTAAAATTTGAAAACACTTTACAAAATGCTGCAGCCGAAGGGGAAAGAAACCGGTTGAACAAAGAAAATGAGGCCCTCAGGGTTCAGATCCAGGAAATAAGGATAGCCATTGAAAACCCTGAGAGAAGCAGAGCCGAGAAAGACTCATCACCAGCCTCAGGCAAAAGTTGTGTAGCTATGGTGATGACCGGGACAGAGCCAAAGAGGATTTGACCCAAGTACGAGCAAAATTGGCAAAGAATGCAGAAGAAAGAGCAGAATTCGTGCAAAAAATGAGAAGAAAGAATGGCCAAAAAGTTGTGGGTTTAAAAGAAAGGATGGCCACCTTTGAAAATGAAACGGCCAAGCAAGTCAAAAGATTTAAAGCAGAAAAGGAACAGTGCTACGCCATGATAGCTCAACTGGAAGATGAATTGCAACAATGGCAAGAGCAGAGTAACAAAAACGCCCAGGTTTTAGAGGCAAGATCCCAGCAGATCGGGCGTCTACTTCAGGAAAAAAGTGTCATCAGGCAAAGGGTCTGAGATATAGCCGATTACATTGTCACCAAATGCCAGGAATGCGAAGATATGACTCAGACCACCTTCTTCTCGGCGGTAATGATCTTCGTCCACAAGATAATGGATTACCTATGCCGCCTCCAGCAAGATTTGGTGCGTAGGCCCGTGGCAAGGCCGAATGATGCCCCACAAGTCCCTGGAGCATTGGAAGCACTGATGTGCTCTTGATGTTTTCTCGAGTCTGTATTTTATTTTCCTGTTACAGTCCTGTCTAAGTCCACTGTAGTTTTTACATTTCCAAGAAAAGTATGTAATTTTTCCAAAAGTGGGCTAAATATTTTGTAATCAGAAGTATTTATAATGAATGAAGATTTGAAAATGTTTATTTTTGTATTTATTGCATGAACTATGTGATGATCTGATTCACACGGTGATATGATACGTAGGCAATCCACATAGGATTCGATCATAACCATAAGAAAGGGAATCGAGCGAGGAATAAAAGGGCGGAAATAACAACAAAGGAAAGAAAAGTTCAAAACCCAGAAATAAAGCCGGGATAAAATACACAAATTTTGCAAAAACATATAGAAAAGCATTTGATTACTTAGGTGCATTGCATACCCCAAATGTGCGATTTCCTATGTGATAAATGGTTCAACCTAACATTTTGTTGGTTCGATCTTAAAGGTATTTTTAGGTGGTTGGTTTTGCGGTAACCTGGCTTCCCATCCTTACTTCACTAGATCAAAGGGCGCATAGAAATGACGTCTGAAAGTCACTTGCCAATCGCCAACTCTTCCGTGGAAGACCTAAATCCAGCCATCCCAATATCTGAGTCAGCAACAGCGGAAGAAAATAGGACTCTGCGTTGTCGCATGCTGGAAATGTGGGACGCATGGTCCAATGGTAGGGAACCACCCAGTACCATCCCGGGTTTCCCAGAGATAATTCCCAGTACAGGCAAAACATCTAACATCCCCATAAGCTACCCAACCACGCCGTTTGGATATCCAACTATGTCGGCTCACTTTGCCGGAAGGACTTCTGAGGTTCACCCCCAGGCCTTGTTTTCTGGTGTGTCTTCCAACATCTTCACTGCACCACCAACCTCTGCCACCGCCCCACCGACTATCTCTGGGCCAAGTTTCGAGCTGCCAACATTCACATTCCAAACATCGTCCGTCCATCTGGATACCACTCATGTTACTCCCAATGCATACCCCCAACAAACTCAGTCTGGGGTCACTTTGGGACAAGATAAGAAAATCCCCGAGCACGAAGAAATGGCCCGGAAAATGAAGAGTATTTAGTAGAGCCTTAAGAATATACATGAGTTGAGCAGGCAGAAAAATGTCTCCTATGCAGATTTGTGCATGTTCCCACATGTCCACTTGCCTCTTGGGTTTTAAACCCCCAAGTTCGAAAAATATGATGGACATGGGACCCCATAGCTCATCTGAAAAGGTACTGCAACCAGCTCCGGGGAGCACGTGGGAAAGAGGAACTTCTCATGGCATATTTTGGAGAAAGCTTGACAGGAATTGCATCAGAATGGTACATGGACCAGGATATATCCCGCTGGCACATATGGGATGACCTGGCACG
This sequence comes from Nicotiana knightiana, assembly GCA_005239525.1. Taxonomy (NCBI): domain Eukaryota; kingdom Viridiplantae; phylum Streptophyta; class Magnoliopsida; order Solanales; family Solanaceae; genus Nicotiana; species Nicotiana knightiana. Next base: position 70,982 of record ML384422.1, on the reverse strand, counting down.
GGACTTTGTCCGGCAATTCCAATACAATGTGGACATCACTCCTGATAGGAACTCACTATCCAATCTAAAAAAGAAACCTTAGAGAGTTTCAGAGAGTACTCCATCAAATGGAGCGAGCAGGCCTCCAGGGTCAAACCTCCGATGGATGAGTTTGAAATGGTCAGTGTCTTTCTACAAGCACAAGAAGCTGGTTACTTCCAAAATATGATGTCCGCCATGGATAAACCATTTACAGAAGCAATCAAAATTGGAGAAATGGTGGAGAATGGTCTAAAAACTGGTCGTATCCTGAGCCAATCTGCCATAAGAGAAACCTCTCAGGCCATCCAAAGCGTATCCGGGAGTGCAACCAACAGAAAAAAGAAAGAAGAAGGGGCCATGATGGTTTCCAATGTTAGGAAGTCTCAACAATACCCACGTCCATTTCCCAAAGCTTCCCAACATTACTATCCTCACCAAGACGCAGCTTATGCTACGCCCCCTCTTCCCTATGCGATAATGAACGCTCAAACACATCCCAGGCCGCAACAACAATACAATCAGAATAGAGCTCCACCTCCGAGAAACAATAATCCTCCCCCAGCTCCATATAATCCACACCCTCCCCAAAACTACCCGTACAACACCTACCCCCGTGAACCACCAAGGAGACCCAACTTCACTCCTATTGGGGAGCCGTATTCAAGCCTCTTCCCAAAATTAGTCCATATGGGGCTTCTACAACCCGTACCTCTGATCAGGAAAAACCCAGCATCAACATCATACAAGCCGAGAACCAATTGTGCCTACCATTCCGGAGCAGGTGGGCATGACACGGAAGAGTGTTGGACCCTCAAAAGAGCCGTGGAAAGCCTTATAGAACTGAAGAAAGTGATGTTAAGGGACGAAGAAGCTCCCAATGTGACGAACAATCCACTGCCCACTCACAATCATGGGCCCTTCATCAGCATGATTTGTGAGGACCAAGATTTCGATCCAGCTCTAAAGGCCATCATCGCCATCACAGATGTGGAAAGAAATCCTAATGCGGCACCCAAACCAGTCAAAGAGATGAAGAAGAGTAACATTGTCCCCCAGGTCACGGAGAAGGCCGAGACCGAAACAAATAGAGGACCCTCCAAAGACGTTGTTCTTTACATCCCCAAGGCACCCAGGAAGGAACAAAGTGTTTTGAGCCCTCCCAGAAGGTTACAATTCAACAAGGCAATAATGAACGGCCCAAAAATGTACGTGCCAAAAGGGACTTAAGTGGCGCAAGGGAAAATAATTTTACCAAGGCTGAATGAGCCCGTGGTTATTAGCTGCGCGTCACAAACCCCCATGAAGAATACTACTGCCGTCCCCTGGAATTACCACAAGACGTTGGTGACGTACAAAGGGAAATAAATTACTGGGGAAACAGGTGATATAAACTCATCAGAGAAATACCTCGACCTTAAAGAATTGAACAAAAGCAAGCAGAAACGCTTTCCGCCTAAAAGGCCGATCAGCACCATAGAGGCAGAAGAATTCTTCAAGAATATGAAAACCGCTGAATACGCCGTAATTGAGGAGCTCAGAAAGTCCCCCACTCAGGTCTCACTTCTATCCTTGCTGATAAATTCAAACGAGCATCGGAAAATCCTGATCAAAACACTTAACGAATCATATGTTCCGGCCGAGACCACAGTTGAGCAAATGGAAAGAATGGAAGAACGAATTTTTGAAGTCAACCAGATCTCATTTAGCAAGAATGACTTTCCCCCGGAAGGGGCTGCCTAGAACAAAGCTCTCCACTTAATTGTTAAATGTGAAGGTTACTATGTGAAAAGAGTTATGATGGATGGTGGATATGGGGTTGATATTTGCCCTCTCTCGACCCTACAAAGAATGAAGATCGGGACTGAGAGAATTAGGCCCAAAAATGTGTGCGTTCGCTCATTCGATGGTATCAAGAGAGACACGATCGGGGAGATTGATTTGGTCTTGATAATCGGCCCTGTCGATTTTGAAGTGACATTCCAGGTCATGGATATGGATACTTCCTACAATTATCTCCTGGGAAGGCCTTGGATCCATGCAACAGGGGTAGATCCATCTACTCTCCACCAGATGGTTAAGTTCGAATATGAAGACCAGGAAATTGTGGTCCATGGAGAGGACGAGCAATCTATTTACAGGGACTCATCTGCCCCATGCCTGGAAGAAAGAGAGGGCAACGAGCACATAGTCTACCGGGNTGGGTATCAACAGCTGCCCCTCTTTACCCAGAAAGGATGAAAGAGTTGCTGGGACAATTTTGACCGAGCGAAGTTAGAAAGATTTAGGTCGCACCCTGGTTTTACCGGAATCAGGCCGCGTGTAGTTTCTTGATTCATCGGCGGAGTATACCGATGAAATAATTGCAAGAACGGACGCAATATCTAGGGATAAATGAATGAATAGTTCACGAGAGAGGTCAGGTTTGATACAATTGAGGGGACTGGAGCGGGGTCGCACCTACTGGGATAGCAGGTTCTTGCCGGGTCACCTGCAAATAGAGATAATATGAGCATATGTTTTTGCGAAAATTTAAACATGATGCAGATTCCCATCGGACCATGAGAGTTGTCTTCGTACGGTTGACAATGACATCCTTGGACCATGACGTCCTGGGCCATGAGTTGATTAATGAGATTTGCAGGCCATGAAATGATGTTCTCGGGCCATGAAGGTGGTGCCTCCGAACTATGATGCCTTTGAATAATGATACTCAAATTATGAGAGATCCTCAAGCCATGACATGGTGTCTTCCGGCTATGAGGATGATGCTTTTAGACTATGGCGCATTTGGATAGGTTGGCGATATTTCAACCCATGAGATATAATAATATGATGTCAACAAGACAAAGCTTAGTCTTGTGAAGCGGAGGGCAGAGCTTAGCCCAAACGAAAAGCAAAGGAGAGACAACACTTAGTCTCGAAGAAAGAATNGATGGTATCAAGAGAGACACGATCGGGGAGATTGATTTGGTCTTGATAATCGGCCCTGTCGATTTTGAAGTGACATTCCAGGTCATGGATATGGATACTTCCTACAATTATCTCCTGGGAAGGCCTTGGATCCATGCAACAGGGGTAGATCCATCTACTCTCCACCAGATGGTTAAGTTCGAATATGAAGACCAGGAAATTGTGGTCCATGGAGAGGACGAGCAATCTATTTACAGGGACTCATCTGCCCCATGCCTGGAAGAAAGAGAGGGCAACGAGCACATAGTCTACCGGGCTTTCGAGGTTGTGGTTGCAGACCAGCATGAGGAAGGAACCATGTGCCCTCAACCCTTCCTATCAAACGCTTCAATTATGGTCGCCAACGACATGATTAAACATGGGTACACACCTAGAAAAGGGCTCGGGGTGTCCTTGCAAGGCATTAAAGAACCCATCACTTTGCCTACCAACAAAAAGTTCTTTGGCGTAGGATTTCAAGATACTCCCGACGATGAACAATGGGCTGACCAACGTAAGAAAAATGGTTGGGTATTGCCTCAGCCTATCCCACACATCACCGCATCATTTGTCAAGCCAAAATACGTGGAGGAAGAGGAAGAGGCTTCCACGACCGAAGAAATCGAAGAAATATGCGGAGCAATGAGACCGATGTTTTATGAGGCCCATATGGTCCAACCAGCAGAAGGCTCCAGCACTGCCGAAGTGCAGTATATGGGGCCTGATGCCAAGTTGCAAAATTGGAAGGCTACTCCATTCCCCGTCAGGCGGGAGTCCCGATAGTTCAGCTTTTGCCATCCTTTTTGCACTATGAGTTATTTCAGGGTGTAACTCAAGTGTTTTTAATTTCTTGCCTTTTAAATTCCGATGTGAACCCTCCTATGTTCAAATTCAATGAAATGAAATAAAAATTTTGACGTCTATTATTCTTTCTGATTTTTGTT